>CM077574.1:46693755-46974218 GCA_039657325.1 Stephania cephalantha
CCCACTAACCCTCCACTCACTCGATACATCGTCGCCCGCATCTCGATACGTGATCTCGAGGCCCTCGTAATCTATCACACCAACTCACCAATAGTAAAATATACACATGCAATATTATAATAATATAACGCTTTTAAACATCACACATAAGCAAACTACCATCCACAAATACATATTCTTCTCGATTCTCTTGTCCCAGCCAACCGAGCCGCTCCCACGTAATGCCCGAATCAGGATCATAAAAGATTAATGCTAATCCTGTAGTTTATTTTCAATTTGGGTCATTACACTATCTATATTGTAACAACCTCTATCACAAGTTCACCCCCAACTATTTTTTAAGAAAAATTGAATTTGGTAATCTTTCTAAATTATCTATCCTTAATGCTTTCCTTACGCATGCTTTAATGCTAATAATGCAGGTGAAATATTTACTATTTTTAAGATAGTAAATCAACTTTTTTTGTGTTAAGGTTAGGTGAAATGAAAACGATCTTCTATTTGAATGTCCAAGAAATTACTGATCTCGAGAAGCATAGTGGGCCCAAAGGCCCATTTACATTTTTCTTACTTACATCTATATGAGTGCCTCTAGTCTAGAATCTCTAGTGGCTCTGTTTGATTACGCACAAACTAGCTTATCGCCTACTTTATCAACTAGCTTATCGCTACTTTATCAACTAGCCTTATAATCTACTTACATAAATAAGTTGTATTTCAAGTTAACATCTTATTTTCAAAATAAGCTAGATGATCAAATACCATCATAAACGACATATCCCCATTGTAGTTTCATTTTTAAGACGTCATTTTAGTTTTTTGTTCAATGCCTATGTAAATAGCCGATTCTTTAATTAAAATAAATCATGTTTATTTATTCTTTTGGAAATAAAATAGTTAATATAATTAATAAAAAAATTCATGTAATGTGCAAGTGCGACGACGCGAGATGATAAACATAATAGTGACAATACCCTATATGCAATGTAACATGATAAATACATTTATCTTCAAAAAAAACATGGTAAATACATTTCTTACACAATTAGCATTACTTTACATTATATATTATATTTACAATATTATTAGTAATAGATATTTTATTGACCAAAATAATTTATAGATACTTATTCAAGTAACGTCACTTAATTTTGCTAATTTACTACATATAAAATTTGGAACATTATTAATTAAAAAAAGTTTAATATAAAACATACGTGACAAGACATGTTATGATTACTATCTAAAAACATTAATATTAAAAATATTCTATATATATAATAATAAATTTATTTGTATATGTAATGTAAATAATAGTTTATATAAATATGTATTTTTTAAGAACTAAAAATAAAGTCATTTTATGTCATTTTGCATTATCACTAATGGATCAGCCTATTTCCCATTCAAATAATTTTAATTGGATCAGCCTAGATTATCACCATCGCTTACTAGCTTTTCACTATCGCTTACACACTTTCAGCCTAGATTATCCACTATCAACTAGATTATCACTAGTTGCTGTCAAACAAAGCCTAGATACGGAGCAATTCGTTGTTAGAAATTTGTAACAAATTAAGACTAACCATCAAAATAAATTTCAGATCGTATCCTAACCCAACAAATTCTAATTAGAAATTGTTCGATGTTACGAGAGTAGGGTTGGAGAGAAAGTGTTAGAATGATAATGGGTATGTCACACCGAAAGTCAGCACCTAGTTCTCGAGGTCGTCCATGTGCGTATCGGGATGCATACATACTCGTATACAATGGTACGTAACACACAGTCAAAATCGCATGGATGACTCTATGTAGGCGATAATGCGTCTCTTTAGAGTAGATACACCCGTTGTCATTCTAGTATTTTCCTTTGGTTTTGTAAGTCAATTTTAGCTTAAAAGATTAGTTTGCAACTCTTAAAAAAGTTTGAATTTTTCATGTAATTATTTCTAATATGAATGCTTTTGTCGATAAAACAATTGTTTTTATTAGCAAATTTTTCCCAAAGTTAAGGCCAATCCATATCTATATATATTAAGCCTACATCTTAGGTGTTCCACGTGGCATTTTTTAGCCTTCTCGACGAGCCACATGACATGCCCACTAATCATGGCCGCATTCAAAACCTCATTAATTACCTTCTTTATTTAAAACCTCATGCATTCAACCTGCACTAAATACTAGAAATTTAAATTACCACATCATCACCTCTTTTCGCCATGTCATCAACTCCAACTCTAATGGGAATAAAATACACCATCTACACCCGTGGCATCCCCGTCTTCAACACCATCAACTCTTTCGCCACATCATCAACTCCAACTCCTTAATGGGAATAAAATAATATCTTGCATTATCACAGTGACACATTTATAAGCCTCACATCTTCTGAGGTTGTCATATGGCTTAGCTTATCAAGTTTCCTTCTCGCCACATCATCTCCAACTTTTCCACCAGCATCATTAACTCCAACTCTAATATATATCTATTTATATATTTATTAAGGCTACACATCTTTTGTTTACTTTTCTTTTCTTATCAAAGTTATTTTTGTTGGAAGTTATACATTGATGTATTTTAAACTAATACTAATGCTTTCTAGTTTTTCCTTCGCAGTGCGAAACGCGGGATCAATGACTAATAATACTAGCTCGCAATGATCTCTAAAATCATGCCTCTTAAGAAGCATTTTTGTCTCAATCACAAACTCACGAAAAACAATTAAATAACTACAGATTATTTAATGGACATATCTAACCTGGTAATAATTAATAAACTCATAAAAACATAGATGAGTCATAATGAACTCATAAAGCCTATGTGGGCCTAGTGGACACCGACAAACTTGTATAACTACTAAGATCCAAAATGAACCTAAATTATTCTACCAAAGTCTATGATAGAATTGAACTACATAGCTAATGTTCAATGCATAGCTAACATGTAATACATAATTTATAATTATATGTACGTAGTTGGCAGCAATATGCATTACATGGATAATCCGCCCCCGCTTCAAGCTGCCAACAAAAATAAATGTAGCGCCTCTTCACTTCTCCCAACATATCTTTCTTTTCAACCTATGTTACTAATACAATATACTTTTGGCTTCAATTAAAAAAATACAACACGAACTTTTGGTCTGTTTGGTTCGTGAGATTAGCGGGATTAGCTATCTATGATTTGGACTAGTTAATCCGCCGTTTGCTTGGAGGATTAACTAGGCCGGCGAGGATTAGTTAAGAGGCATGGTAGTGGATTAAACAATACCACCATTTTTTGGTGGGATTAGCCTAATCCCATTGTAAGTGAAAGAGGAGATTACCACTTTAATTCCCCTCACATTAACACACTACCACGAATCACAATTCCCTCCGATCTCTTCTCTGGCACCATGCTTCTTCCACCCCTACCTCGCCTCCCTTCATTTTGTTTTTCTTCTACCTAACGCTCCACCTCCCTCTTTCTCATCGTTTTCTCTTCTCCTTCCTCCTCTCGGCACATTAATGGCCATGCAAGCAGCAAATCTTCTGGCTGCTATTTTTTTTAAAAGCGTTTGATTGTTGTTCGTGTTGTTAATCAACTCTCCCCTGCTATCTCTTATTTTCGATTTCACAATCCCCATACCATTTTAATACAAAATCAAATTGAAATTCGATGCTCACTCTTTGATCAGTTGTACCCCTAATGATTATCGGCCTTCGCTTGCTCTTTTTCGGCTCTCAGTCCAAACACCAAATGAGCGGCAGGCAGAGACAAGAGCATCTCTCGTCGCACGACGAGAGATATGATTGAGAGAGATGAGAGTGTGTGAGACAATCGGTGAGAGAGACAAGCGAAATCGGTATTCATTGGAGGAGATGAGAAAATGAAATGGGGATTTTTTGGTGTTATTTATCTAAGTGGTATTTTGGTAAACGTACATGTACAACCTCATTTAATCCCTAACCTTAATACTCCCAACCAAACAAGATACACAAATGGGACTAAACTATCTAAACCCACATGTGTTAGTCCCATCACTAATTAATCCCATGTGTTAGGATTCTACTAAAATGTGAACCAAACGGGCCATTTATCTTATTTTTAGGGAGTTACTATTAGCACCCTTATATATTATATCGACCCCGTTTACTTTTATATTATTTACAACCCCCAATGAGTTAGTTCATGCTTTTTTAGCACCCCTTTAATTGTTAGTAAACTTTCTATCTGTACTTTAAATTTATATTTTCCTTTTCTCTCTTTCTCTCTCTCTTTCCAAAGAAACCTCTTTTTTTCATCTTTCATGATCTTTAACCTCCAACCCCTTGTTGCACATCATCTTTTTTCCTTTAACTCAATTTAATCCATAGGCATTCTAGGACATTGATTCTTAAATCATTAAAAAGCTAAGATTCAACACAAATAAATGATTATAACCTTTCAAGAATTATGAATCAAATCTCGACCAAATACTATAATTAAGATGTTGTATTTGAAAGTGAATTGTTGAGTTTATGAACAAAGAGATGAGAAGGGTGTGTAGAGATTAGAAAGTAGAAGAGAAAATGAGGATGAGTTCATGGATTTAATTTGAGTGGGATATAAAATGTAAAAATCAAGTAGAAAATGAGAAGGTGAGTGTAGTGAAATGAGATAAGAGTTAGGCAATGTTGGAGGTTTCATTTAGAGGGGTGTAGATAGTGAAAGTAAAGTTAAGGAGGAGTGTAGAGAGTGAAAAGTAAAGTTGATGATGGGTATAGATAATTATGTGGAAAATAGGAAGGGAAAATAAATGAAATATGTTCATAATTTAGAGTGGAGTTATTTATGTAATCATCTTGCCTAAAAAGACGTTTTAGTTTACAAATGTAGTAAATTAAATGGGGGGCTAATACATATTGGTATAAATGGGGGCTAATAGTGGCTCCCTATTTTTATATTTTTTTTAGGAAGAAACTATATGTATATATCATATTAATAATGATTTTGAGTTACAAAAGCAAGTTATTGAGACAAGATGTCCTCAATTCTTCTGTCTCCACAAAAATAGCCTTAAAAAACAAAAAAAATAGGAGTGTTTTACACCTTATAATCTCCATACCCACAAGATGCTCTAGTCCCTGCACGAAGATCAGTGTAGTGTAATAGCCTTTCCCCATTTTGTGTGAACAATCCGAAAAAGAAGCTAGGTTTTTAGATTGTTCCCCGCTTTTTGTCTTTAGACAATCTTTGTTTCTTTCTAACCAACGTGACCAACTTATGGCAAAGAACACGATTTTCAAAATTCTTCATCCCTACCTATAACTTGACCACTAAATATTTTATTAATGAATGATGATGTGTATTACTTATTTAGACTTATATGCCACTGATTAATTATTTAGTAAATGCGATTTTAGGAGTCGAGTGTTCCTTAAAATTAGTGTGCGCGTGCGTGGGTTAGATCGATGTTAACATTGAGACTTAGGTTGATTCATAACTAAAGTTCTCATTTTTATTTAAAATCTATACGCCTAAGTTATGGAATGATGCTTGCTTATCTAGCTTAAATTAAGGAAATAATGAAAATGTCTTAGTAGGTTAGATGAGAAAATAATCAAATTTATTGAGTACATAAGTGAATTAAATATATCAAATATTAAATGAAAACTAGCCTAATTGACTAATAAATTCAAAGGCCTATGGTATACTTCACACAGTGTGACGACCCCTTCTCAAATTAGTGGCACCGCCAAACATAATCTACGTCATTAAACCACTTAACGCTTCACCATATATGACTTAACAACGTATTAGTTAGCCTTTTCAATACAGCACATACACGTATTAGCTATTTTTTTAATAAACCTTACACCATTCTTAAATTTAATATTATTTCAGAGTAAATTAATTGTTATACAATTTAACATTTATTCAGCGAAGTCTTGCCAATAATTAGCGAAGCTATTCATATAAAACCTAAGTATGTGGAAAACCGGGGAACAAAGATCACATGCATATATAATAAACGACGATAACTATGTATCCCAACACATGTTGGTCGAGTAACTATTTCTCAACCCGTAATATACATACCCAAGAGTATATAAAGACACATATAAAAGTCATGCAACAAAATCGAAAAATCTCTCAAAATCTTAGGGCGTAGCACCAGCTCAGCTAATTGGCTCGAGGAGGTAGTCGCGATCTTCTCTTGCCGAATACGCTGCACTTATACAATTGGATCCGCACCTTTTGTACCGTCATAAAAAAAAATGAAGTGATGCAGATGGTAGAAAATAACATTGAGAGATATTTATCCACATTTCCAAATATACAATAAGAATGCTAAAAAGCATAATAATAGCAAATAATATCCGGAAATAAATATCATGCTAATATACTTTTGGGCTTAGTCAATATGAGAAGCTCGAGCACATGGCTAAATAGTAATGATCTGTGCTTCTATGAATTAGGTCGTCATTAAGGTCCTATCACAAATGTCTTTATTCCTACACTATCTCAAGATGGAGTCGAGCTCTACATGTCTATTGAAGATGCCTAAGCTCTACGCTTTCACAATCAATCACAAGTGTCGATCGCTACATATGATGTATGCTTGTCAATATCTCACCTAGGAATCTCATACCCTCGTGTACCACGTAAGCTAGTGGTGAAATCCCAACAACCCTGAAAGTCTAGTGACAATTCGAGTATTTCATTATCTCCATCATATCATGGTCTTATATACAAGGACTATTTTCACTGCATTTAATAAATTTCATGGTTTAGAAATCCAACAAATGTAATTGCATATATAATGCACAAAGGAAAATAGATTATAATACCATCACACACCTACCTAATAGCGTGCTATTTCATTGGACTAGATATCTTCACAATAAAGAATGACATAACACAGATTTTAGAGTCAATGAAACCATTTAATAAAAAATCAATGCCATTATAGTAAACTGTCTAAAATGAGAAGAAATAATAAGCAAGAAGTCATGAGCATGCAAGTACAAAGGATAACTTAGTTCAAATAACAAAAATGAATTAGCAAAAAAAGAATGAAATATGTAAATAAATATATTAATCAATTTATTTACAATCCTGCACAATTTCCTAGCTACTACGGTCTCCATGAGCACCTCGAAACTACGTATTCGAACTTGAAATCTTCCCCTGGGATTCTTGGTGTCATTTCATAAGTTTTAGAGTGTGTTTAGCCTTTATTTTAGGGTGTTAGAGTTGTTTAAGATGTTTAAGTTGAAATTAGGAAATTGTTGTTTTTGTGATGTCGAGCACCTAGCTCGATGGGTGACTAGTCCCCGACGCACCGGTGACCTCAGTTAATAGCATGAGGTTGGTACGGAGTCTTTGCCTTCACTGATTAGCTCATCTAGCGCATTATGTACAGGAAAACTCGACTCCACGCAACTTGGGGATTCTGAGTTCTCACCTCCACACATGGACCACTCCAACATCTTGGGTTCTTTTTTCTCATCTACGAAGACCCCAAAGACACCCCATTAACACCCACCAAATCAGCCATACATCATTTTTATTACACATAAATTAATCAAATTAAACTAATTTACTAGTGTATGTAGAATTACCTAGTTGATGAACACCTATAGCTTGATCTACCACTTTCTTAAACCCACAAGAATTCCTCCATAGATTGCTTTGATCTTCTTCTTTGGTTCTTCTTCTCTTCGCAACTTTTCTTAAATCCTGAAGTTTTGAAATGAGAATGAAATTGTTGCATGAGTTGATCAATTCACATCTTATGAATAGATAAGATTGATTATTAGTCATTGATCTTATATACATATGTATCTCAAGACTAATCAATAGCCTACATCTTGACATATTTCCACTAACTTTCTCTAATTAACACCAATTGAAAACTCAATTTGTATCTTGATGTGTCAACATGTATCTCGAGAATTATCAATGACTAATTAATGTTTTAACTTGCTAACTTAGGTCACATCTAATATAAAATCAACTATAGCCACATTAATACTACTATTTAGGCCACATTAAATTCAAACTAACTTACTTCATCACTCTACTCCGGTCTCCATTCCTAAGGCACGCATCTCAAGTCGCGTCCTTGCTCACGTCTCAACACCTAAATGCAAATATGAGTGACTTAATAACCTACACATATACACATATGCAAAGGCAAACATCACAACAAATTTAACATATACCTCGACCACATCGCCTCATGGTCATAGTACTTGCATATCTCGATGTTGGTCCCAGCGTCTCAGGATCTATAATCCTTATTAAGGAATTAAACTAGGATTAGGAATTAAGGTAAAGTGACTTTGACTTAGTAAATATATTGAAAATAAGGTCACTTAATCTCTATAAATGTCTTGGTTTGCATGAAAAATACATGGATGAACTAAGGGCAAAATTGTCATTTTATGCTTTGTAGGACGCGTGGCATATGTAGAAAAGAGATGGAGAGCTTTGATTTAGACTTAATTAAGCTAGGTTAGCTTAATTAATCTATCACTAGCAATTTCAAATAAATGTATAAAGGGGTAGATGTCATTAGGGACTTAACTCAAATTCATTTCTAAGAGCTATAAAGAGAAAATTAGAAGGAATCCCACCATTAATGGAGTTGGAGAAAGCTTGAAGTCAACAAGGAGTTAAAAATTTATATGGCCTCAAGGCATGTTACTGAATCTTCTCCTTGATACTTTCTCCTATTTGAATTCTTATCCATGCTTTTGATTCCTATTAATTTGTTTGTATTTTTATGATGATCTTATTCATGCAAGCTATTTTTCTTCATACTACATTTCCTTAATCTTGCTTGCATCCCTTTAATTAATCAACAACACACTCATATGTATATTGATCAATTAAATTAATGTATGGCCTACTTGAGTGTTTAAGATTGATCTAAATTAATGGGCACAACTCATTGTTGGGTTGGCCTTAAAATGTATTGGAACCTTGATATGAATATAGCTAAGAAGAATGAAAATAATAATTATAATAATAATGTGCATTAATAAAAGAAATGGTGCATAGATGGATGACATATTCATTAAGCGAAGATTAAATTATTTGAGAATTGGGAATTTGAGTACAAAGACTCGAGTTAATTAATAACTTAGGTATTAATTAGGAATACTTAAGTACCTAAGTCAAATTAATGAAGAGAGCTAATTCTATTTATCTAATATGCCTAAGTTGTGAAATATAGACAATTAAGCCTAAAGACAAATGAATTAATTTACTTAAATAAATTAATGACTTTTAATAAGTTAATAGAATAATTACACTTGAATCATTTAAATAAATTAGAGGGCTTGAATTTAATTGAAATAAAAAGCTTAAGTTGATTTTAATACAAAAATGGATTTATAAGCTAGTTTGATGTGCCTAAGTAAGCTAATCAAAGAATTTACTATTATACCTAAGTAAAAGTGGATTTTTATGTGACGAAAGATTAATCTAGTGTTATAATAATAATAATAATAATAATAATAATAATAATAATAATAATAATAATAATAATAATAATAATAATAATAATAATAATAATAATAAATGTTAAGATTCCTAAAATAAGTTTGTAGAGATCTATTGATGCATTAAGTGGTTATATATATTTATATATCATACATACATACACACACTTGCCATGTAGCACTTACACACACATATATATATATATATATATATATATATAGACATTAAATGTATTTGTATAACCTTGCCTACACATATATATAATATAAGAATAATAATGTAAAGCAAATTATACTATGGACTTGAATTATACTTAATAGAGGATTAGTTAGACAAACTAACTCTAACACGATATAAATTGATCAAAATGATTACGGGGACTTAAGATACTAGATTGAGTGTGGGATTGGTTTGGGAGCGATGTTGGAGCTGCGAAGTGCGTGTATTAGTGTGATCAGAGGTAAGTAAAACCAGATAGGATATTTAGTAATTAATTATCTATTATGCTTCTTAAGTTATTCATCATGTTTATTCATATGATTTCCATTCCTTATTTTGAG
The DNA here is from genome assembly GCA_039657325.1 of Stephania cephalantha. Taxonomy (NCBI): domain Eukaryota; kingdom Viridiplantae; phylum Streptophyta; class Magnoliopsida; order Ranunculales; family Menispermaceae; genus Stephania; species Stephania cephalantha. The sequence goes on from CM077574.1 coordinate 46,703,790, forward strand.
TGTCTAAGACTTAAGTGTGTCATGAAGGTACTACGGGTTTGGTGCTAGATGGACAAACGCGACCTTACCCAGATGCTTGGATTGTGGTCGTAGACGTGGGTGAGGTATTCGGGGCATCGTTGATGCCTCAGCGCTACATGAGCGAATTGTCGACTTGTAGAGTCGCGATTCTAGAAAGTCGAGTAGTGGCACCCGTTCTCGATAGATTTGGACCACTTAGTTGTCTTCACTTGTTTCTAGATACTCTTTATTATTGCTATTACTTTTCGTTTATTTATCATGCACTTTAATTTACTTATCTATCTCTTAAATTCCCGCATGATATCTAGACTACTTTTATTTATTCATGAAATATTATATACATCCTACGGCTTTTTACTTACTTGGACTCGTCATTCTCATGCTTTTAGATGACTTGAGTGCGGATCTCTTGACTGAGTAAAAGCAAGGCGCTATCAGGTGATTAGTGACTTTATATGAGGACTCTCGGAAACAGCTCCTCCTCTTGTTCACTTGTAGGTTTACGACACTTTTAGTCTTTTGTATTATGTATGTACATTGTTTTGATAACACTTGGAATATTTTGGGGTTGAGAGATCCAGGACTCATGTATTATCACACTTACTTACTAGTTTGTCCCTAGATATGCATGTCTATTTATATATTTGCAGGGGTTTCTCAAGTTTGTTTCAACAATTAAGTAAGTCATTTGTACATGCATATTAAAATATTCTTTATTTTTGTTGTTTATTTGAAATTAAAGTTTATCGATGAAACATTTTTGGCGGCGGGCTCCATCATCTATACAAGATACGACACTTCAAATGTTGTCATACGAGCCCTAGTCGACTTTGCACCATATATCGCGCGTATCTTGTTAATGGCTACAAATCTGGAACAGTGTCGCATCGCTTAAACAAAGATATATGTAATAGCGGGGAGTACGTTAGGGGCACGAGTGCGCACGATGTGACAATGACTTACATGCAATTAGAAGAAGTGATTGAAATCGAATACGGTGGATTCTTACGTATTGTGTTGTTCAAGTGTCAATGGTTCGATCCCACGATCAATGTCGGACAAGAGTTCACCGATCCTTAAAAATCGTCGATGTACATCCAAAATCTGCGATTAAAGAAGTACGAGCCTTTCATACTAGCCATGCAAGCTAGTTAGGTGTACTTTCTTTCATACCCAGTGTAAGATGCGGAACAATTGACAAGCTACGTGTAGACTTATAACCGAAATTCATCGATGAACAAAAACTAGTCAAAAACGATTAACGGTGCACCTATAGAACAATCTACGCTTTTTCACGAGCGACTACACGAGCACGATGCGAGGTTGATATTGGCAACAATGTTTCAACTTTGCTAGATGATCCTAGTGGCGCACAGCGTGTTAGAACGTGTCGATGAAAGGCGAAGAAAGTGATAACTCCGAGTTTTCATCGAATGATGAGGACTTGACGACGATGAACCATGATCTTATCTTGTTCGGTTGGTAAATGATGCAATTATATTTTTTACTTGTTACGTAATATTTCAAATGTTGGAGGTCCATGCGTATCTAACTTAGACTTTATTTTTTATAAAGTTATGTCGTCAAGCATGAAGTTACGACCCATTTTCTCGATGAGGGATTCGATGGACGATCATCTCGTAGTCGATCATTACTAGAGATTGACTATAGTGGCCATTTTCCAAATGAGCCGCCATACGGGGGCTAATGCGGGCCACAACTTTGGCCTACCGGCGCTAGCTATTTGTGTCCCGCATTCAATCTCATCCACCATTTAGTCATTATTAACCTCAATGAATAACAATTTATTGTTTAAATTGGTAATGAACTCAAGTCATTTGTTTTACTATCGTTTTGAATCCCAATAAACAACGGAGAAAGTTTTTATCATGACAAACTAAAATATGAAACATCGAAGTCTAAGCATTTAACTACGATACCTAGTGTGGAAAACCCATAAGTTAACATAGATTAAAAAATACACCTCAGCGATCTCAAAATATCAAAAATATAGGGTCTGAAGTGTCTTACAAACCCAATCCCAGAATAAAACAAAATATGTATAATACAAACGTACAAGCGACTCGATATCTACTATATCACTTTGGTACTCTACAAGCTTTCCGCTTGCTTACGGCTCTTCGAGATACTGGATCACTCAAGCCATCACATAAAGGCGGATGAAGAGTCTAGAGTGAGTATTCCCGAGGAAATTAAATGAGTAATCTGAAAGTAAATAATGAAATTTAAATAAAACTATTAAATAAACAAGCGAAATAAATATAGGCAAGCTGTGATGATCGCATGGATAAGTAATAGTGCAAGCTCAAAGTATGTTCCTAGAGCCTAGGGTCAAACTAAGCCATACTACTCTGGACTCCCCACGAATCTTTGTCGGCGGTACCACTCAAACAAGACGATATCTGGATTAGCTGGTGGTCGGCGTAGAACCTACGACGCACCTACACATGCCCCAACGACTCTCGAGTCAAACTATTAATCGAGATCCACGACGCAAATGTTATGGCCTATTGGACATACACCAAGAGAAATGGCAAGGAGGAGAGCCTCAACGTCAAATCCATTTAAACCAAAACCAAGAATATAATGTTAAAAGACATAATATGAATTCAAAAGCTAAACTAAATCTTGCTCGAGAATTTTAGTTGTGGTACTACACATTAAACCATGACACTTACCAGTGTCTAGATAAATAACCCCAGGTCCAGCTCACTAGAATTCCCAAATATCAAATTCTTTGCAAAAATGACCTATTTCCATTTATAATTGATTTTAGTCACTTGGAGGTATTTTATGTTACTTAGCAAAAATAGTCTAAATTACTGCCAAGATCTAAAGGGTGAGTCTTGATTAGCGCACTTAGATTTACAGGCGATTAGACATTCTTCATCGGGAAGAACATTAGCGCTATATTTTCTACCTAGCGCGCTAATCGTCATCTAGCGCTAGGTAACCTCATTAATGCGCTAATGACCTTACGGACAACGGTTTGGTTGAAAGTTTTGGTTTTTAAACATCACCACCAACAACAACAACAACTATGACAACATATATTACTTAACTTCATGCACTTAAAATCCACCAAAATAACCACTTAACAATCCATATTGGATTCACTTAAACACCTCAAAAACTTGTACTAAAAGATAAAGAAAGTTGAGGTGATTGTGAATCTCACATTGCTTTGATGAAACAACCACTCCAAGCTCCTCGATTGATCAAATTTGAAGCTCAAACCCTTGCTTCTTCTTCTCTATTTTCGGATGTAAAGATAAGAAGAGAGAAAAAATTGGAAACTAAAGTCAAATTGACTTTTATAGACTTACAAGCATGTCTCTCGCTTATCCCAAGGAAATCTAATGAGCACCATTTGCTCCATTTTACAACCCTAATGACTGCGAAAATGACATCGATGGCACGCACGCTTTCCCTTGTTCTTAACCCCGAAAAGTCATCTTTCGGGTGTTTCGGCGCTTAGATTTCGCGTCCCGAAACGCGACATGCGCGTATCTTACCACGACCCTAACCACCAAATATGCATTACATATTATTATTATTTAACTCGATTTATTCATTTCTTGTGTGTATTAATTCAACGGCTAGTATTAGTCTTTTAGCTCTACCGTGCCAGCGTTGACTCATATATCGAGGCGAATACTTAACACTGATCTACCTGTAACGACCTTAAAATATAAATCGTGCCACATGTCATTTCAAGGTCGTACATGGGACTCACTTGTTGTGACGTATGTCGAGTACCTCGGGAGTCGACAGGGTATGCTATTTTTTTTTCATGCTTTGTATACGTCCGGTGACTATTACGTCAAACACGGATGCTATGTACACGTCAAGATGTGGCGGAGTATGCGAGGCTTGATATGGTACGCACCTACGATTTAATACGGCTTTTCATCCTCAGGTAATGACGGACGGACCGAGAGATTGATCCGAGTTCTCGAGGACATGTTGCGGGCTTATGTTTTGGAGTTTGGCGGATCATGGGAAGAGTATCTTCGATTGTGTAAGTTTGCCTACAATAACGATTACTAAGCCGAGTATTGGTATGACAGTTTGAGGCACTACATATGGTGAAGCCGTGCGGATCTCCATTTTGTTGGGCGAGCGCAAGAATGTGCGATGATTGGGCTTGAGATTGTAGTGGATCGCAGCAGAGAAGATACGGCCCCAGATCAGATTGAGGCCAAAGAGGTGCGCATGAGAAATGAGAAAAAGTATTATGACATGTATCATGGCAAGTTAGAGTATGATGTCGAAACTATGTATATCACTGAAAGTTTCTCAGATGAAGGGTCACAAGAGGTTTGGGATTAAAGGAAAGTTTGCGCAGGGTTCATTGGTCCGATTCGAGTGAAGAAACGAATAGGCAAGGTTGCGTACGGTGGAGTTTCCACCTAAGTTATTTGGGATTCATCCGTATTTCATGTTTCTATGCTTCGATTGGATAGGTCGAAAGAGGGGGGTGACGACGACAGTGGATTTGAGCTAGATGATAGACTTGAGGAGGACATTACTTATGACGAGCCGGCCCTATTGAGTTCTAGGCCAGAAAGGTGAAGATTTTAGAAACAAGGAGATCCCATCAATCATTGTCAAATGGCAACATCACGGTGATGAGAAGCTAACGTGGGAGCTCGAGTCATATATGCGCGAATATTTTCCACTATATCGTACGTATAACGGCAGAAAATTTGACTTGTGCCACATGTCAAGTCAAGGTCGTTTGTGGGACCCACTCGTCGAAATACGTATGTCAGAATCCAATTTGAGATGAAAATGCTAATTATGCGAGAAAATTTGGTGAGTCGAAACACGAACAAGGACGCGCCTTTTTCGAGTCGCGTGCTTGACGTGAGGCAGAAATAGTGGCTCACAGAGGGTTTAAAATGTACATTGGATATGCTTGTGATGCGTGTAGCGAGAGTATTGAGATTTTGAAATGAAGGCGAGTTGGTGCCTCGAGATGCGCGGCTGCTTGGTTGTTGAGTTGCATCGAGATTCGTGTTGCGAATCTCGAGGACACTTTGATTTGAAATAAAAAAAGAAAATAAAAGAAAATGTATATATATAATATATATATGTATATAAAAAAGGAAAAAAAGGATAAGATCAAAAGAGAGAGATCGTGAGGTGAGGAGAGAAGCAGAGAGAGAGAGACGCGACGGTGGGGGAAGAGGCCAGCGGCGGGCTCCCCGGCGGCAGCGCCGGAGCTCGCGGAGGCGGCCGGCAGCGCACGGCAGTGCTCGGCGAGCGGTGGCGAGAGCACGGCAGCGCGGGCAGCAGTGGCGTCCCAACAGCTGCGCGACGGTGAAGCGAAGCTTGGCAGCTCGGCGACGCTCCAGCGGCAACGGCGAGGAGAAAGGCAGCTGCGGCACATCAGCTCCGGCTGATCGGCGCGATCGCGGTGGTGGTCCACGCGGAGGCCGCGGGAGGTGACGCAGTGGCGAACCAGCAGCGCAGCTGAGATGGCGGCCGGTACGGACGGCGGTTCCAGCGCCGGAGCTCCAGGTGGCGGCTCGTAGCGACGGCTGGTGGGGACGATCGGCTCCAGATCTGGCGGCGGCAGCACCAGCAGCAGCAGCGGTGTGGCGGCTCGCGGACGAGCGGATCAGCCGCGGATGCGGAGTGCTCCAGCAGCAGCGCCGGCGGAGCAGCGGCGGCGCCGCCGGCAGGGCTGCGGCGCCGACGGCGCGGTGGCGCGTTGTCGACCGGTCGGATGCGCGATTTAAGGCGAAATCGCGACGACGCGAAGGAGGAGTGAGATTTATTTCACCAAATTTTGTAGTGATGTGAATGATTTTAATAAATGAGGCTTAAAATGTCTAAATGGACACCAGGGACTTAGGAGTCGGGTGTCCGGGTGTGCAAATCGATACGAGCAACGTTTTGAGGTTAGCGATTTCTCGAGGTAAAGTAAACCGAGTTAGGAACTTATACATTATTTCATGTTTATCCATTGGCTGTTGTTGTTTTGATTTATGATATCTTTATTGTTGTTCAACTTTAACTTTGTGATTATAGCTATCGTTGAAATGGTTGTCGATTGAGTGAGTTCATTGGCAAGCGAGTCATAGTTACTATTTATCTGCGATATGAGAGGGTTAGAAATTTGGAAGGCGGGGATCTCGTCCTAAACCCGAGGGTTTTCTGGTCGTCAGTCGAATTATCCGGGTCCATGGATGTTTCATAATCATACGGGCTAGGGAGGCAGGAGCGGTGTCTCGTCATAGATCGGGTCTATGTGTGTCTCATAGTCGCAAGGGTTAGGGTTGGGAGGCATGGTGCTCGCCTAAACCGTCTCGTCTGTGGGCTTTCTGCCGGAGTCAGCGACTTTTTGGTCGGGACTCCTTGTTATTTGGCATCACTCATCGATGGATTGGTTACTGATCTTTTATATTCATGCGTTTCTTGATTCCTTTCGTTCTATTTGCATGAATTCGATTTGCTTTGGATATCGTGGCTTGTTGTTTTGGATATTGTGAAATGTTGTGTATATGTCCTCTTTGGATTTACTTACAGGCTAGTCATTTTTATTTTGGCGAGTGCGAGCCATGAGGCAGCGTAGCGAGGAAGGCTTCATAGCTAGGTGAATATTTTGTATTTACTCTCATGCGATGATATTCTTGGGTTCCACAATTAGGTTGCCTAACTCCTTGATTTGTTTGTTGAGTTATTGAATATGTTAGTTGCTTAAAGCTAAAATTGTAAATCTCGAAAAATATTAATGGCTCAATGCATTAAGTAAAATGTTAAATGTGCGATAATGATGGATTTGAAGGTGACTAGGCTCTCGTTGACCTTGCGGGCGGCTCGAGGATCCACGTGGGCTTAGGCCGAAGCGGGGCTCAATTTGTGGAAAATTGGGGCAAGTCACTGATCTGTGTTTTTGTAAGTTGTACATTGCTTCAATTTCGAGGACGAAATTCTAATTAGTTGGGAAGGCCTTTATAACGACCTAAAATAGAACTCATGCCACATGTCATTTCAGGGTCGTACGTGGGACCCACTTGTCGTGATACATATGTCCAAACCTCGGGAGTCGACACCGATGTATGTTATTTTTTTTATGCTTATATTATGTATTATATATTATACATGATTGAACAATTTAAACTAATCAATTTCGGAAATGTGCAGGTAAGGTATACGCGGGCATATCGGTGTCGAGGCAAAGAGAGACATACCTCGAGTTGCGTATCGACGTAGGACCGATGTAGTGGCTTATGGGGTAAGTTTTACGTGAGCTAATTAAGGTTTAATACTAGCTTTAATGTGGTCAAGTTTAATGTGAAAATAGGTGGGCCTAAGTTAGTAAATAAATGAATTGGCCACATGATGTGCATCGAGACATGTGTTGAGCCATCTAGAGATTGGATGAGTCAACTTGTAGAGTCACTCACAGCATGACTTAATAAATGATTGAATGAAAGTGGACCACAAGATATATCTCGAGATACGTGTGCACACAAGATCAATGGCTATGGTTTAAACCTATCCAATACATATAAGTCAACATTTTGATTTCCATTTCCACACCAAAATCGTTGGCAAGAAAAGAGAGAAAGAGAGGAGCTGCTGGAGAGAGTTTTGGTGAAGTGAAAGTGAGCAATTCTTTGATGGTGTGTTGAAGAAGAAGATCAAAACATCAAGCTAGATTTTTCCATCAACATAGCTTAGTCATATACTTGAATTTGATGTTGTTGATTTATGTCATGTTGGGATATGATTTTGAGGGACTAAAGGTTGGATTTTTGTCGAATTTATACATTGGTTTTGATGTTTATATATCAAATTAGGTCCTTTAGAATTAGCTTGAGATTTCGAAATGGTTTCGCAGGTTAATTGTAGTCAAAATGGTTGCATAAAAACTAGTTTTGTAGAACTAGTCTTTGAGCGATCATGTTTTTAGGCTACTTTGAGGTAATAATTCGAGCAATCAAACGAAGGTTTTTGAGCGAATTGTTTCTGATTTTATGTTTATATATCAAACTTAATCCATGTAAATCAGATTTTGATTTGGAGAAGGTTTGATAGTGTTTTAAAGGCCAAAGTAGAAAAGGAGGCTAAAAATCAAGGCTATCATCTTGTCATTTGTTAAGCTTTTTTGAGTAGGCATGTTGATGAATTGATTTGAGACATCAAATGAGGTCAGATTGACTTGCTTGAATAGGTTCATTTGAATCTTAATATTACCTAATTTGATTATCAATAAAGAATGTGGCAATTGGAGTTTGTTCGATCAATGAAAAACAATGTAGAACATAGCATGTTGATATGGTCCAAAGCGTCCACATATAATAGTTGCAACTTAGCAAGTTTGAGGAATGATTTAAATGGGTATTTGTCATCCAAAATAACTAAGGTTGGACTTTTTGAAATCTTTTTATATCCTACTTTGGGTGACACTTAAACTCGGACCTTTGTACAACTTTTAAATTGGTGAAAAATAGTTGTGAAAACGGCCAAAAGTAATGAACTAAATTAATTAGTTAATGAAATGAATTGATGATCAAATGGGGGTGAATGAAATTGTTAGTGATAGAATGAGTAAAATTGAGACTCTAATTGAGAGATCAAAACATGGAAATGAGCTCTAAAAAGAGGTGTTAGAGTTATTGAGTGGTTTGAACTTCGTTATGAGATTGAAAATGAGTTTTAATCTCATTGTAAGTTGTAATATGAATTTTTAGCATTCAAGTGGAGTTGTAACTCTTAAAAATGTGAATTCGTGATTTAATAGGACTTGTTGAAGTACGTGAAAGGGAACATTGTGTAAGGCTTAAGTAACCAACGTTGGGTTGGTTTGGTTGTAAGTAAATCGGCTAGAAATGCGCAGTTATCTTATTTTAAGCTATTGAATATTGTTGTTAATTGCTTTGTTCTCTATCCTTGGAATTTCATTCTAATTGAGTTGTCCAGAAGGCAAGTGAGTCAATGGTGATCCTTGGAAGGAGTGGGCTGGTGAGGTAACATACCGAGTCATGACCTCGGGATGTCTTGCATCCAGTTCTACGATTTTGACGGGTGTGAGTTCTTAGCGTGGTTGTTCCGGGGAAGTCTCACTATCTCGTTGGGTTTAGGGCTTGTGAGTGTGCCAAGTCCTAGAACCCGAGTCTTGATGTTTTGCCAAGACTCAACGACCTATTGGTCGAGACTACTTGCGCCTCTCTGTTTGCATTCCTGGATAATCATGTATCGATTGCATGTGATTTATTTACAGTCTTTTATTTATTCATGCGTCTTTATATCTTTCTTTCTATCTGCATGAATATAGACTGCTATATTTATTTTGAAATGTTGTTTAGTATCCTACTGGCGTTACTTACCTGGGCTCGTTATTCTTGTGATTAATTGAGTGCAGATCCGCAATCGAGTAAGGGAAAAGGGCCAGTGCTAGGAGATTTATTGTGAGGACTTTTGAGCGGCTTTCCCTCTCACATTTTTGTGTAGGTTTTGTATTATTTATGTATATTGTTTTGACACATGAAATATATGGGTTTTGCGAGATATTTACATGGAGTATATACGGGGTTTCCATACTTTAGGCTGTCCTAACTGATTTGTGTAGAGTTGTTTAGATTTTGTTTAAGTTGAACTCGACTTAGCATAAACTTTGAATAAGTCACAAAAAATGTAAAAAAATTGCTGCCTTGGAATGATAAATGGTTAGGAAGGCTGACTAGGCTTGCGTTGACGTCGCTAGGATTGACTCACGGTTCACGTAAGTCTAGGCCGGGCGAGGCCCAGTTTAGGTTGTGGAACTGGGGCCGTCACAGTCTCGCACGTCAAACTTAATATAAATACAAACATTACGATGTCGTTTAATCTATTTCAACGTAAACATCGCAATTTAGACAAATCAGCACGCAATATAACTATTTATCTAGCTTCAGACGCGCACTCTCCTAGGCTAGGGTCCATGAGCGAGCGTATCGACCAGTTTCATCGTACGCTCTGCAACCACGTCATTAATAACGGTGAATTAAATTCGGGTCGTTACATCGAAGATCGGGTGGATCACACCGACGTTCTTATGATGATGCTACTCCACATGCACAAGCTAGTCAGGGTCATCAAAGTCTGCATCCATACCCATACCACCATTCTCAGCAGATCACATTTCATTCGTACCCATACTACCCTTCTCAGCAAACCTCATTTCTCCATCAGACGCCTCCCACACATTATGCACATCCCTCTCCATCTTTCATGTCTTTGTCATTAGTTTTTGGTGATGATCTCACTTCTATGCAGATGTATTCCACTTTACTTTCCTCCCTACCCACTCCACCCGTTGATGGTCGTGGTACGTTCAGGCCAGGTGCCGGGCCTACTTTTTCATCAGGGGGATCAGCATATCCCTCACATATTCGTGATCGTACACACGACCACCGTACATCCCCACCACCACTCGATCTAATTTGCATGCCACGCCTCTCCGAGTCGGCCATTAGGTAGCAAGCGATCGCCAAGTCCTTTGGCACATCGTTCGAGTGACTCGTCCGCCATAGTACGACCCCGCGTAGATGACGATGAAATAGTACTACTAGCAAACCCTCGAGGCGGATATTATTGGTCATGAAAGATGACAGATAGTAAGTATATGTATCTGAAGCTTTACGTTTACTTATTTCTTATAAACTTGGTCTAACGCCTAGTTTTCAATTTAGTGGACGAGAATCACACCGTTTGGCTTGATCTTTGCCGGGAGATGACTAGGGCATACAAACACTCCCAATACAAGGACGGTTATTCTTGAGAGCATGTTCATGCACGCACATGCAAGATATTTACCTGGAATCAATGGAAGGTAAAGTTGTTTAAGTTAAGGTTGTTTTATTTACATAGGATTTACAAACAATAATTGAAAATTATTTATAGATAAACTTAAAATTGTGTTATTTTTTGCCTATAGTTGTCATCGGCTAGGAGCCATCGGATGACGCGGCTATTAGAGAGGCGTACGATATGCGGATTGCCACTCGGTGCACGCTAATTTTATTAGCAATATGTGCTCGAAAGATAAGAAGCATGCACATTTATCTACTGAGATCTTCGACCACTATAAGAAGATGCGGTACACCCCTGATTTTAAGAAGAAGTTAGAGCGAGCAAGTAAGAATCGGAGAAGCGAGACGGGGGCCTACAGGGGATTGCGGTGCATACTGGTGGCTCAATATCCATTTATCAACACACAGAGAGGCTGGTAAGTTATGTTATAATAAGTTTATATATATAATATACATGGATTAGTCTCAAACTTAATCCTCTTTAAATATATATTTTGTAGGCGGAGAAGTTAAGGTCGATCTCCTACTGCTTTGGAGTTATGTCTATACTTCCATACGAAAGATCATGACGCGTAACTTTCCTCGATTCGAGAATAGAGAAGATCGTCGTAAGTAAATAGTTTTCTTTTTAAATTTTGTTTAGTTAATTAATGATAGGTATTAATGACTTGTAAATGTTTTAATTCTTAATTTAGACGGCGATCCAGCGCAGGTGGATTGAGCTGATACAGTCGCAGCCTGACACCTCGATAGATGAGACCGAGCTATATTTGTCCGTCATTGAGCGGACGACAAAGACGAACATATGTACTTAGGGTGGACACTGTCGAGTCGTGGCGCAGAGACATGCTTCTGTTGGAGGAGCTAGAGGAAGGCTGGAGGTGGAGATGGAGAGTGGATCTTCTCGGCCTATTTCTTCTCTAATGAGTCCAATCGAAGCTTTGCGGAGGGACTTCCAAGAGATGCGGACACACATTCTTCGGGTTATGCGGGGATCACACTCTAACCAAGATCGGTTGCGAGAGATCCAAGGCCGGTTGCATCGCATGGAGCGAGGCTCTAATGGGTAAACTTTGGGAATTCATTCGCGACGGCGCCTCAGAGATGTTCAGCGGATGACTGAGAGACCAACGACGATCTCGACGATTGAGTTGACTTCACTTGTATATTTAGCCTTAGGTTGTTCATATCTTGTTTTGTACATTTTCATACTAGTAATTAACTTTTTTGTTGTATTTAATTCATTTTGGTTGATGGACTTCGGTTATTAACTTTAATTTCTTTTAATTTTCTGTTCTTATAGTTATTAGAATAAATTATATAGTATAGATTAAAATATTTTATTTTAATAATAATTTTTAATAAAGTTTTATTAAGAATTTTTAAATTTAAATATTATTTATAAATAATATTATTTTGAAACATTTCATTTAAAATTTAGTTTTAATTGAATTAAAAAATTTAATAAAATTTTTAAATATTATATATTATATTTTTTGCATTTATATAAAAAATATATAATAGTTAAATATTTTAAATATTTAAGTTTCATTTCATTTAAAATTTAATAATTTTTAATAAAGTTTTTTAATATTTAATATTTATAAATTAATTATATTTTAAATTTTAAATTTTATATTATATATAATAGTTTTTGCATTTTATAAATATTAAATATTTTTAAATATTATATATTATATATTATATATTATATAAATTATATATAATATCAAACTTTCTAAAAAAATTCCCTAATTTAACGAGCCACGCGTGGACAATTAGCGTGACGGGGTTTTAGCGGCGGCTCCGTCGCTAATTATCCACGTGGCATGGTCAAATCGAGTTTCAACCAAAATCACGTGGCACATTTGCGACGGGGTGTGGCGACGGGATTAGCAACGGGAACGTGTCGCCAAACTGGACATAACGTCGCTAAAAAAATTAGCGACGATTAGGTTAGCGACGGGGTTTCCACTTCGCTAATCACGTCGCTAACAAGAGATAGCAACGGGAAACACCGGATTAGCGACGAGTTAACCCGTCACTAATCTAGTATCCTTTTGTAGTGTGCGTTGCTACATTTTTTGACTTTCTATTGAGTGGGTTCTCTAGCAACGAGGCATTTGTTAGCCGTCCTTGAACACCCAAAGGTACTATTTGAATCACTACAACCACCCTTCCTCATTTTTACATCAATTAGATCGATCTATATACCCCTACTTTTCAATAAGTTTTTGTATTTCTTATATTAGACAAAATCATAGATACGGACACTAGATCTTTTAGACAAAATAGAAATAGAAAATGAAAACAAATACAAAGGGATAAAAAATTCGTTTAGGAACATGGAACATAGGAACACTTACGGGGGAAGTCAATATAACTAGTAGATACCATGATTAGAAATGGAGTCAATATTGCTTGCCTCAGTGACAAAATGGGTAGGAGAAAAGAGTAGAGAAATAGGAAGCACATGGTTTAAATTGTGGTACACTGGTATAGATAGAAAATGCAATGGAGTAGGAATTGTGGTGGATAATGATTATAAGGATAAGGTCGTAGAGGTTAAAAGAATGGGGGATAGATTGATTGTAGTTAAATTAATTATTGGAGACGAAAAATTAACATACTTAGCGCCTATGCACCACAAGTAGGATTAAGCGAGAGCATCAAACGCAAGTTTTGGGATGATATGGATGGATTTATGCAAAGCATATCATTAGATGAAAATGTTTTTATTGGAGAAGATTTAAATGGACATGTCGGGGCAAGTAACGATGGGTTTGAGATAGTTCATGGAGGTTTTGGTTACGGTAATAGAAATGAAGAAGAAGAATCAATCTTAGAATTTGCTTCAGCATACGATCTTGTCTTAGCAAATACTAGTTTTAGGAAGAGGGAGTCGCATATAATTACTTTTAGTAGTGGTCATAACAAGAGTTAAATAGATTTTCTTTTAACAAGAAAAATAGATAGAAAAATATGTAGAGACTGCAAAGTAATACACAGTGAAGCACTTACTACCAAACATAAGTTAGTAGTACTTGATATTAAGCTAGCACGACGACATAATATGAATAAAAGAGTTAGCGACCCTAGAATAAAGTGGTGGAACCTAAAACATAGTAAACAAATAGATTTTAGAGAAAAACTACTAAAGGAAAATGTTTGAAATCTTGACTTAGATGCTAATACAATGTGGTTAGATATGAGTAGTTGCATAAGGAGAGTGGGATCAAACGTATTAGGTATATCTAAAGGCTTGGGACCACCAAAGAAGGAAACATGGTGGTGAAACGAGGATGTCCAACGAGCAATTAAGACTAAAAAAAAGATGTATAGGAAAATACCTAAGTGTCAAGATGAAGATGTGTACAATCAATATAGAGAAGCTAGAAAACAAGCTAAAAAAGTAGTTAGTCAAGCTAAAACAAATTTCATGGAAGATCTATATATAAGGTTAGGTAATAGAGAATGCGAAATATATATATATATATAGGCTAGCCAAATTAAGAGATAAAAAGAAACAAGACCTAAGTCATGTAAGATATATTTAGGACGAAAATCAAAATGTTTTAGCAGCGATGATGATATTAAGGAGAGATGGAGAAGTTACTTGATAGTTTATTTAATGATGGCCAAGTTGATACGATGAAAAAACTCACACCAAGAAAGAAATGTAAACTATACACGCATTATTAGAATTGTAGAAGTTAAAGAGGCATTGAAAAGAATGAAAATAGGAAAGCATGTGGCCCATATGAAATACCCATAGAGGTTTGGAAATGTTTAGGAGAAATTGGATTGACTTGGTTAACAAAACTTTTCAATAAAATTTTAAAATCAAAACGGATGTTAATGGATTGGAGAATAAGCACGCTTGTGCCAATCTTCAAAAATAAATGAGACATTCAAAGTTGCTCAAACTACCAGGGAATTAAACTTATGAGTCACACTATGAAACTTTAAGATATGATAATTGACAACAGGCTAAGGAGAGAAACAACAATATCAAGAGAACCATTTTGGTTTCATGCAGGGAGGTCAACTATGGAGGCGATTTTCCTTGTAAGATGATTGTTAGAAAAATATAGAGAAAAGAAAAAATATCTTCATATGGTATTCGTAGATTTAGAAAAAGCATATGATAAGGTCCCTAGAAATGTTCTTTGGTGGGTTCTATAAAGAAAAAGAGTGCATGCTAGATACATAGACACTATTAAGGATATGTATGATGGAGTAGTAACGAGTATAAAGACATTTGTAGGAGCTACAAAAGAATTCTCAATTACGATAGGACTACATCGAGGATCGGCTTTAAGCTCATATCTATTTACTTTAGTTATTGATGAACTAACTAGACATATTCAAGAGGATATATCATGGTGTATGCTATTTGCAGATGATATTGTCTTAGTGGATTAAACTAAAGATGGAGTGAATAGGAAATTAGAACTCTGGGAGGAATACATTAGAATCTAAAGGCTTTAAGTTGAGTAGGAAGAAAACCGAATACATGCACTGTGAGTTTAGAAACACTAGACATCGAGATGACGGAGTGGTAAAATTAGGGGAAGTAGAAGTTCTTAAGGTAAACCACTTTAGATACCTATGATCAATCATACAAAATGATGGTAACATTTAGAATAATGTTACACATAGAATTCAAGGCTTGGATGGAAGAAATGGCGGAGTGCAACAGGTGTGATTTGTGATCGAAATGTTCATACGAAGTTAAAAGAAAATTTTTATAGGACCGCAATTAGGCCGACTATGCTCTATGGAAGTGAATGTTGGGCGGTAAAGCAACAACAATTACATGAAATGAACGTAGCGAAATGAGGATGATTAGGTGGATGTGTGGTAAAACTTCGTAAAGATAGAATAAGAAATATAGAAATTCAAAGACAAGTATGAGTATCACCAATTGATACAAAGATTAGGGAATGGCGGTTGCGGTGGTTTGGTCACTGCAAAGACGACCTCAAATGCCCAAACTAGAAAACTTGACTCAATAGAAAGCTGTAGAAATTCGACGAGGTAGGGGCGAGCAAAGTTAACATGGGATGCATTAATTATAAGAGATTTGAATGGTTTGAAAAGCTCACCATCAATTGCACTTAATCGAGCACAATGGAAAAGTTTGATTCATGTAGCCGACCCAAGTTAATTTGGGACTGAGGCTATGTTGTTGTTGTATTTCTTATATTATTTTTACCACACATTTACTCAAGCATTCTTATTTTCACGACATTTATTTTATGTAAAGGGTCAAAACAAAGGGCGGATGACACGACGATGATGACAACAACAACAGTCGACTACACGAATCAAACTTTTTTTTGTGCTTGATTTAATGCAATTAATGGTGTGCTTTTTAAATCTTTTAAATCATTCCTAATCAATGTATCTCGAATTAGCTTCGGTCTTACCGTGCGTTGCTACATTTTTTGATTTTCTATTGAGTCGGGTTCTCTAACTGAGGCATTTGTTGGCCGTCCTTGAGCACCAATGGTACTATTTGAATCACCACAGTCACCCTTCCTAATTTTTACATCAATTGAATCGATCTATATACCCCTACTTTTCAATAAGTTTTTGTATTTCTTATATTATTTATACCACACATCCACTCAAGCATTCTTATTTTCACGACATTTATTTTATGTATTTGGTAGGAATATTGCAATCGCATATAGCACATGTTGCACCTTTCCACTTTTTCTACCTACCTTGAATTATACACTTATATCATTCTCAATATATATAGAAAAAAAAAAAAAAAAAAAAAAGGATCATTGGTTATTTGAAAAGAAAAAAACAGGGTGAACGCTCTATAACCCTTAAAAACCCATACGTACGTGTACACAACCCATAAATATGAATCATTGTATTTCAATTAGTTCAAATAACCCTAAAATGTGCATTCAACTCTGAAGTGAGAACCCTTGGAGTGTTTTGCGGACTACTCAATTTTGTAGTATTTATTGCAAAAGGTTGGAAGTTCGAATAAAAAAAAAGTTGATTTCTTTCTTATCAAAAAAAGTTTTTGCGGCATGCAGTTTGCCGCACGTGAATGTGTTGTTGCATGTGTGTGCGAAATTACTGAAAGGTGCAGCCAAGTTGATCAATGTATAAGACAAAGTTTTGTAATATATAGTGAAGATGTCAAAGTTCATGTTATAGATGAATTAGGAAGAATTATGATGTGTAACCTAAAAAAATAAGTCGTAGCAATAAAGAATGCGATGGAAGTAAAATTAGACGTTCGAATTCTCTCTCACGTACACGTATAGGACTGAAGTAAGAGGGCAAGAAAATTAATGCAAGTTCTAGCATACGTCCTTTCAAACTTTTAATGTTATTGGCACACAAAAGACAGGAAAATTCACCAAAGTACACATGTTTTTACTTTTAATGAGGAAAATAGGGGTCAAAACTTTTTTATTCCGGGGGGTAGGCAATAACGCATTGTGGGAAGGCGCCATCTACGTGGCATGTGACGTGGCAATTTTTTTTTTTTTTTTGTGGAGACACTGATAGCGCCTTCTCAGAAGGCGCTATCGTGTACATGTCCACGTCGACATGTCCACGTGGAACGACGTGGACATGTACAGTGATAGCGCCCTTACGCGGCGCGCTATCAATGTCCACGTGGACAACGATAAGTTTTCCGGAGGTCCACGTGGATCGGATAGCGCTTCGCGAGAGGCGCTATTAGTGGCCACGTGGACATCAAGTTAATGGGGCGCCACGTGGATCCACGTGGATCCACGTGGATCCACGTGGCGGTGTACTACTTACCCCGATAGCGCGCCGGAGAAGCGCTATTTGTATAAAATTTTTAAGTTGTGTCCACGTGGATCCACGTGGACACATATATACTGTGGTGCGATGATAGCGCCTTCTCGAAGGCGCTATCGGCGCACTGTCGTCTTCTTGAACCGAAGCGCGAGAGAATATTCTCAGCGTCGGTTTCGGCTAAGATGCGAGGGGTAGGGATGCGGGGGTAGGGACGTAGGGGTCGCGGGATTACGATCCCGTGACCATGCCCGAATAATTGCCGCCCCTTTATATAAGGAGGGGGGACGGGGAGCTCGGTGGAGGGAGACCACGCGCGGACGGAGGAGACACAGCGAGAGGGACACAGCGAGAGGAGGTAGAAGCGGCGGAGGAAGAAGGTCTTCTGCGGCTGAAGCGGGAGGAGGAGTGGAGACGAAGCGAGGGGACGCAGGAGGTCCGCGGCGAGAGGAGGCGAGAAGAAGTGGCGGTGATCGGCGCGGAGCGGAGCTTTCTGCGCGAGGGGAGCGCGGAGCAACGGCAGCGGCGGCACCATCGTCTCGGCGGAGGAGAAGTAGGAGGTCCATGAAGGAGGAGGAGGTATGTACGTGATGAAAAATTAATGGCGGTGAGGTTAAAGTATGTGTTAGTTTTTTTAGTTTACGTATGTGTAATTTGGTTTAAGTTTGTTTGTTTAGTTAGTTGATTATTTGTTAGTTTGTCTTGTTTTAGGTATTTAGCTTAGTTTAATTTGGTTTTTAGGTTAGTTAGTATAGTTAGAGTAGTTTGTTTAGTTTAGTAAGTTTGTTTAAGTTAGTCGATTAATTAAGTTTGTTATAGCCGATTTATTATACTATTTGTGTTCTAAACAAACGAAAATACAATGTTATTGCGGGAATATTTTGTTGGAGAGGAAAAGCGGTGAAAAATAGTAAGTTCGTTAATTTAGTATTTTCAAGTAATTTATTTAGGTTAGTTTATGGTTTGCATGATATATAGGGACATAAGTATTTTGTTTATGAAGTACGGTTGATATATTTATTTATTGAACGTTATTACACGAGAAAATGTAAGTGCGAAAGAATGAGTATGCTCTGTAGTTGCGCTATTATTGCGATCTTCTACATCGAAAAGTTCGATCCATTAGCGCTTTATCACCACATGATTTTCAACTAATTCCACTGAACAATTTTTTGCAATTGTATGCATTACATCTTTACATCCAATTTCAAAACATTATGTAGGGCATGTCACAAAGAAACATCCCTATTCTATTCTATGCGTACGGATCCATTGTTAATGGGGTCAATGGCATCGCGTATGGCTCCACCCCCATCGATGTGTTGTGGGTGAAGTTTGGGTCTAGTGCCCGTGAAATGATTGATGACGTTTCTAACGCGTTCCTGACGATCAGTACGGCGAGTACTATAGTTCATATGACGTATCGCCACATGATGCCTCTCCCGGAGGCTCACATTATTACGTTCTGTGTTGTTGAATGATGCGACACACTTCGACTTGATGTGGGATACGGTGGACAAATTACCAAAGACCATGGCGATTGATATATATTTAACATTTGAGTCGGTCGACTCAAATCAAAATCGTACGATTCATTCGCAAGTTCTTGACGAACGTGGCGGCACGCCGACCAGCACTTACTAGACATGGACGGTTGCACATGCAATCCCAAATGGATGAGGTAGCGCAAGAGGGGTTCGTTGCTCCATTACATGAAGATAATAATGCATATACTGACGATGACGAAAACGACGACGAAAATAACGAGGCCGATGAGGAAACACATCACAAACGAAGAAGCTCCATCGGTTGCGGTTTGGGATGACGTTAACGTTTGCCGAGATGATCCAACATATGATCCTCCGGGTGCGGAGAATGTCGAGATGATGAGCAATTTGCTATCGATGAAGAGATTATGTTGGAGGAAGCTAGTGACGATGAAGTTCACCAACCAATACGGGGTATAACGAAATCGATTGGGAGGTGGCTAATTCAATCGCAACACAACATTCCCGTAAGCAAACTTGGGGGACATCCCTAACTTCGATTTGGAGATAGGGATGTGTTTTGACAATAAAAACGATTTACAACATGCGTGTGAAAGTGTGGCATGTTAATAGGCATTGTCAATACCATGTGATGGAATCGACTACAACTTCGTGGGCGATTAAGTGCGGATATCCACAACACGGTTGTATGTGGCGTCTTCGCGCATGTTTAGAAAGAAAACACTATTATGGGAGATTACACGATTAGACGTACCGCACACGTGTATTAATCCCAACGTAGAACGCGGTCATGCCCAACTTGACGCCAACATGATGGCGCGAGATCCAAAGCGTCGTCAAAACCGATCAAGGTGTCACGATCAAAACATTAGTAGAAATAATAAAGAAAAATATGGACACGAAGTCAACTACAAGCTAATGTGGGATGCCAAGAAAAAGCAATTGAATGGGTTTTTGGAGATTGGGATGAGTCGTACGCTCAATTACCAGATGGTTGGGCTGCGGTGAGGAGTAAGAGTCCGGGGACAAGAATCGAGTGGTCACACAGACAATGGCATGATGATGAAATAAGTACCGCGTCTCCACAATTTCGTCGTGTGTTTTTTGCATTTGAAGCTTCAATACAAGCTTTCAAGTTTTGCAGGCCTCTGCTTTGATTGATGACATTCCTATATGGGAGATACAATGGGAAGCTCATGATTGCGTTATCTCATTGAAGGAAATGGTCACATACTACGATTGCATTTGCCGTTGCGAAACCAATCAACTGATTCATGGGGGTGGTTTTTGCGCATCTTTGCGCAAACACGTGACAGAATAGAGAAGGGATATGCGTTATTTCGGATCGTCACCCTGGCATTTTGGAGGCGGTCAACATCCCGATAAACGGCTTTTGTCCTCGAAAGGGTACCACCGTTATTGCTTGCGACACTTGCTTAGTAATTTCGGCACACAATTCAAAAATGTTGTCCCCCAGAAAGTACTACTTGGTCGAGCAGCTGTTCAACATCAAGAACGAAAATTTATTGCGTGCATGGAGCGTTTCACATACTTATCGTCACGAACGCCACAATGCCTGCAATATGTCAATGTCATCCCTAAAGAACTTTGGACCCAATCGCACGACGGAGGCATGCGGTACGGATGGATGAATTCTAATGGTGTTGGTAAGTACAACATACAATTTATTCTTTGCACTATAATACATTAAATATTCGACGAACCAATATTACTTACTAGAGTTTCATCGGAAATTGTAGAGTATTTTAACGGGGTCTTGAAGGGTGCTCGATTCTTGCCAATTACTGCGTTGACTCAAATGATATACTATAGATTGGTGACGTACCACGATCAACGCAACCAGGAAATCAATGCGGCAATCTCAAAAGGTCAAGTGTACACTGAATATGTCTTGAACAAACTCGCGAAATATGAGAAATCTGCAAGGAGGCATCACGTCACGTTGATCAATCGAGACATTGGTGAGTTCCAAGTGCAGACTGGAAGACACGGAGATCGCATGCATAAAGGCAACAACACACAAATCATAATCTTAAAGGAGGGTGTGCGGTTGTAATAAATGGCGATCATTTGGTTTCCCTTGCTCACACGTGTTAGCATCATGTGCGTTGATTCGAGTGAGCTCACGCGCGATTCATCAAGCCATACTATAGGTTAGATGTGTACGCACAAAGGTGCTACTCGTACAAATTCAAGGCCATCCCAGATGAGAAGTATTGGCCGACTTTTGGGACGAAACTAATACCCGACCCCGAGCGCAGACGTGGCGAGGAGACCTAAGGGATCGCGTAGACCTACGGAGATGGATCTTCCTAATGTCCAAAGACCTTTGCGATGTGGGATTTGTCACCAAGAAGGACATAGAAGAACAACATGTCCAAATAAAGATCGTGAACGAGTACCAACTAGGAAGAACCGTTGTGGTATATGTCGTTTAGAGGGACATAACAAAAAAATTGTCCGATGAGACCTCAACCATCCAATGACAACCTATAGTAGAGTTTGTATATTGTGTGAAGTAACTAAAGGTCGTACATATGTTGCTTGTGTGAACATTTATTAATTACTTATCGTTTGGTTGCGTACAACACTCATTTTATTTTGCTAACATTATATGTAGTTGTACTACAATGGATCCAGGACCTTCTGATCCATCACTATTGCAACTCCAATCTACACACAGATCAACGCGAGCATGGAGGGGCGAGGTAACATTTCTTACAGAATACGTCAAATTTAAATAAATAATGTATCAAAAACGTACATTAATACACTATCAATTACAAGGTGTACGAAACAATGCGTGTACGTCGAAGACGTGGGGTCGTGGATCGAACGATGCGATATCATTCTAGGATGATCCCATATCTTCGTTCCAGTGGGTTCTATGGGATATCTCGTGTAGCATTTTTCAGCCTTGATTGGGCTTTGATTCTGCGTTTGTAGAGAGATGGCGCCCGAGACGCATACATTTCACATGCATTGTGGGGAGTGCACCATTACACTTCAAGACGTGCGGTACAACTAGGATTACCGATCGAAGGTATGCACATGTGACGGGAACGACGGACGCAGACTATGCTTGATGTCGTGAGAGGCTACTTGGACGAACTCCTGGTAGAGATGACGTCGTTGGATGTAAACTAAAGGTCGATTGGCTTGAGCGTAACGTACCATCAATAGATGATGATAGCGATGAGGAGTCGGTCCGCAGATTACGTTCGATCGTACATACTACAACTCATCGGTGGTTGTCTTTTCGCCGACAAGTCTAATCGATTCGTCCATTTGATGTTCCTACCATTCTTTGGAGGATTTCCAACTAGCTGGACAATATAGTTGGGGGAGTGCTTGTTTGGCTTATTTGTACGAGAGAGTTGTGTCGCGGATCTCGCGGGGGCACATGAGGTTCTTTGGCGCGTCAATTCTTTTACAACTTTGGGCATGGGACGATTTCCATTCATAGCACCGCGCGGCACCAGAGCGTGTTTCTAGAGCTCAAGAAATGACTGGATGGACAAAATATGCTTATGGACGTTCCACTCGGATTATTGCAGTATGAAAGTCGATTTGTCATTAATTTGCCTAAAAATCTTGTCCATTTACATTTATCTTAAATTATTGTCTTCTACACGAGATGGCTCGATGCATTTTCGTATCACAAAGTGCGACGCACGTCGTATCGGCTTCCGTGATGCACTCGACTCGCAGAGGCATGAGAATGATGTGGTCCGCAACCTTATGCGTAACTCATGGGGTCTCTTCCCGATTCGTACAAATGGCAACGGAAGTTGGCTCTCGACGTGTCCCCTAATTTGTTTCCACATTGTGGAGTGGCATCGACCGAAAGGGTGATGAGACAATTCGGCATGGTACAAGTGGTGCCACCAAATTGTGCTTACGACGCCAACCGCACCGCCTCGAATTGCGTGGACATCATCATGAAAATTGGGTGACCTTCCATGCAAGCTATATACACATGTGGGAGAATCGTGGGGACACCATTGCCACGGCGGCGATTAATGAAGGCCACGATCACCAAGAGTACATGACGTGGTATCGCTCGGTCACTAGGAGATTCGTTGGACACGACGGGCGTTACGTGACTACTCGGTAATATTATAACTCTTTATTTTCCTCGAACATTAAATCTCTTATATTGCGTGCTCGACCTCTTATATTTTGTATATCAACAGAAACTTGGTGCATCGGCGAGGCGAGTGTTTATCGAGGATGGGTACGAGCAAGGTCTTCTTTGCGCTTGATGAAGGGATTCAAATTTTAGACGAAGACGAAAGGCGAAGGTCTACTCTTTCGCATGACGGAATTGACGTCGAGCAAGACATTAATGAGGATAATGAACGGACGATGAAGAAGACGATCGGCCGAACCAAACATAGAGGTGAGAAGAAGACGAGCACGACCAGAGATTGTGCGGGAACGCACCAGCGTCCTCGTCCACCACGTCCATCTACTCGGATCGAGATTGCTGCGAGAGAGTAGCGAGACGATCTCCTCCAAGCACGTTCATCTCGTTCGAGAGCGAGTAGAACAGATTGGTGAGAGTAGCCGACGATCGTCGCCACCCCAAAGAACCTCAAATGTTTGTACCAGCCGCCGAGCGTGAATCTTCCTCCTTACTATTTTGATCCATACGCACTGGGCCGTCGTCTTCATATGTGGACCCTGGAATGCCTCATCCTCAAATGTATCCATCATCGCCTCAGTACATGCCTAGTCCATATACTCCTACTCCATATAATTACAATATGGCGTATAGTGGAGACCCTTCATTCATGAACTTGTTGACCATGCCGCAGACCTCATGTTCCATTCCCCCAACCCCACGCAGGGAAGCCAATATTTCGGGATGGTTCCACCTCCTATTTTTGGTAGCATCGTGATGCGCAGAGGTGAGTCGAGTCAAGAACCGGAGGAAACGCAACAATCTACTCGACGTGATTCATCGCAAGACCAAATACCTCAACAAGCTCAACCTGGATGTACAAACACATCGTCCAACAAGACAAAGAGTACGTCCGGTTTGCATCACCGAGCAACAACGTCAACGGAACCGCTTGAAATAGACCTGCATGATGAGTTTACTTGATGTCATGGTGATTTGTAATTAACTTATATTTTGGGTTCACAAAGTACGTGTATTCAACTTTCTCATTGAATAAACTTATTTCTCACGCTTTTCCATATTATTATAATGTCGTAGATTTGATTACTCTTCAATAGTTAGTTTAGTTAGTTAAGTTAGTTTAGGTTATATGTTTAATTTAACTTAAGTGGTTAGCTTAGTTAGTTAGGTGTCGGTGGTTAGGTTATATTAGTTTAGTTTGGTTAGGTTAATTAGGTTAGTTAGTTAAGTTAGTTAAGTTAGTTTAGTTAGTTAAGTTAGTTTAGTTTAGGTGTTGAGGTTATGTTTGTTTAGTGTAGTTGAGTTAGGGTATGTTCCTTAGTGTAGTTGAGTTAGGTTATGTTTGCAATTAAGCTAGTTAAGTTAGTTATTTTAGTTTACTTAGTTTGTATTGTTAGGTGGTTTGGTTAGTTAATGTTAGTTAGTTTAGTTTGTTAGTTACTTTAGTTTGGTTATGTTAGTTAGTTAGTTAGTTAGTTAGTTTAGTTGAAGTTAGTTAGTTAGTTAGTTTAGTTTGGTTTGGTTAGGTTAGTTTAGGTAGTTAGTTTAGTTTGGTTAATGTTAGTTAGTTAGTTTAGTTTGGTTTGGTTAGGTTAGTTTAGGTTAGTTAGTTTAGTTTAGTTTAGTTAGTTAGTTAGTTAGTTAGTTAGTTAGTTAGTTAGTTAGTTAGTTAGTTTAGTTAGTTAAGGTTAGTTAGTTTAGTTTGTTAGTTAGTTTAGTTTGGTTAGGTTAGTTATTTTAGTTTGGTTAAGGTTAATACTATAGTTAGTTACTTACTTAGTTAATTAGTTTATTTAGTTTAGTTGGTTATGTTTGTTAATGTTAGTTAGTTTAGAAAAGAGAGTTTAAGGTTTAAAACAATGTACATATATATTTTCAAAATTGGTTTTTTTATTAAAAATATAAACTCCTCATATGCATATTCAAATTTGGTTGTAATTGTCGATATCGCTCGACGACGCAACGACGACGCAATGACGAGGTCGAGCTACCGAGAACGACGCGGCAGTTGACCCGTTGATGACGTGTCGGTGACATGACAGATCGGCGAGCGTTTGTGAGGTTCGCAGATGACGTGGCGTCCACGTGGCAATGGGTTCGCATGCGATAGCGCCTTTTCAAAAGGCGCTATATCGTACATGTGGCCTCCATGTCGGCGCCATGTCGGCGCCACATCACAAACGCAATTTTCGCTCAATAGCGCCTTTTGAGAAGACGTTATTGAATGAGGTGATGTGGCGCGCGACGTGGCAATGCGTTATTGAATGATGTGATGTGGCGCCGACGTGGCGGTGAGGTGGCGGCCACATGTACGAGATAGCGCCTTTTGAAAAGGCGCTATCTCGTACAAACTCATGCCACGTGGACGCCACGTCACCGCGAACCAAAAACATCCCACTCAATAACGCCTTTTGAGAAGGCGTTATTGCCTACTTCCGTGATAAAAAAAAAAAAAACCTCCCTATTTTGTGAAAAAAATTGTAAAATGACCCTACTTTTGGAAAAACCCCCAAAAGACATGCACCAAAGACATATTTGTTGGTGTGTGTCCCTTGATTTTTGAATTGATGGGAGTGTGCACACATCTCGATGTGAATCTAAGGAACACCATCAAATATGTCTTAAAAAATAAATACTAGTAGTTTACATCACGCAATATAGTTCTTTCTTACAAAAAAAAAAAAAAACAAAAAACAAATAGTTTACATCACGCGGCATGGTATAGTTTCAGGAAAATATAGTCTTTTTCTACAAAAAAGCAAATAGTTTACATTGCGCAATATTAGTTTCAGGAAAATATAGTTGCCTACAAGTAAATTAATCTGTTACAGCTTAGATTTTTTTATTTTTTTATTTTTTTTTTTGAAGCCTATTGCAGCTTAGATTTGGCAAACTAGAAAGTGACTTGTTTTTCATCTAACAAAGGAATGATTATTTTGCATGGATCAGCAATTTAATATTAGAATTTATAGTTTGGAATGGCTTAGTCCAAGTGTGCTTGCGCCAATTCTCAATTCAACTTAACTACCTTTAACTAATAAGTGTAAAGATTATTTCAAAAAGCTTAGTACTAATTGAAGGAGATCCACACTTCTATACGATTTTTTTTTTTTTTTTTTTTAAAGGATTGTGAGTGTTTGAACTATCGTGGTCCCTTCCGATTAAAGCCCGACTAATCTCAGAGGGGCTAGAAGGCCGCCCTAACCACTCTCAAATATCGAAGAAAAATGGTGCATATCGAAGAAAAATGGTGCAGCTGCTACAAATTGAACTCACCACCTCTCCCTTTGTCAAGAGTACTCAACCCCTTGTTGTAGTCACTCCACCACACCTATGCACATGAGTCTAAAGACCATGTGTCCCTTCTAGAGTTTATACATATAAGAGTTATTTGATAAAATAACCACTTATGGAGCAACATCTAGTCTAAAAAACCATATAAATAATAGATTGATTCGCTTCAAGTGATTTTATTAACACATAATGCACAAAAGTAGGTTTTTAAAGTTGTGCGATATGAAAAATTTTATTTGAAGTCTTTTGTAATTGGCCCCCTCTAGCTCGAGGCTGGTTCCGCCCATGTATACTTCATTTTTAAGTCACACTAATCCGATGTGGATTGACTTTCAATCCACATATCTCCAACACTAGGCTCTCTCGCAACACTAATCCATCCGAATGCTTAAAAGCTAGTAGATTAATTTTGAAAATTGACGAGACCCCAGGTCATATAGATTTGATGGGCATTAAAATTAGAAACGAAATTAACCTAAACACTAATTTTGGATATTTTTCGAGTTCAAATTATGAGTTAACCCTTAAATGGATTTCAAATGATTAAAGGCTTCACAATCAAAATCAAGTATTGAATCATCGAAACCTCCAAAGGGTGTAGTGTAGTGGTAAAAAAAAAAAAAAAGCACTTTGACTCTGAGAGAAACAAATGTTATGGGTTCAACTCTTGATAGGAACATTATATTTCCTTGGTTTATCTCGAATTATGATATTGCAAAACCTAATTAACTTTCAAGGGATTAGTCAACCATAGTAAAGAAAAGCTAAAAAAAGTTTGGGCACCATGATTATCAAAAGAAAAGTATTGGATCATCGAAAGACCCATTAATTAGCTTGATTTACCGTAGTTAGTGATGTGAATATCTTATAATTATGCTTCAATAAAATAAATACATTTTATAATTGTTTCACCAAACAGAGACATCTCACACAATAAAGTGAAAACATGCCGAGCATTTATTTTATTTTGACCATACGGTTATCAGTCAAATTCACGAATACAATTTGGGCACGACAATTGAGAGGTTGAGTTCAATAATTTTAAAAAAAAAAAAAAAAACACTCCTGTAATAACTCGAAAGTTACGGCTACGCGCACCTCCACCACGAAACACTAAAAATAAGTCAATGAATCTCAAATTAGTTATCTCAAATTAGTTGGAGCAAAATAATAGAGGTGGCTTGCCATTAGTGTTTGTGGGATGCATAAAGCTCGACCCCTCAAACCGAAAGCTAACTTAGTTGATTTTTCATTTTCATTTTACATACAAATAATGCAAACAACTCATTTTTTCAGTAAAGTCATCAGGTAACATACTATTAGAAGTCCTTTGGATACACATCAATGTTGCACGTGCAAATCTCGATACAAACATCAAAAGTACGCAAACAACGTAGCAAATGCCTGTCGCTCGTACATTCTCTTTTTTTACATACGTACCTACTATGCGAAAAAATTACAAAAGTACTAATGTTTTTAGTTTAAATCCGAAAAATAAGGTTGTGTTTTTTTTTTTCTCCAAAATAGGCAATAACGCCTTTTCAAAATGCGCTATCAAAGTGGGTAAATTTTTTGCCGACGTGACGGTCCACGTAGGACCGCCTTACACGAGATAGGCGCTATCCGTGTAACACGGTCCACGTGGTCATCCTACGTGGACATCGGCCGATCGAATAGCGCCATGGGTTGTCACGGGTTGTCCGCCTCGCAATACGTGCTAACGTTTACATGAGGTCTATAGTTTGTAGTGGATATGCATGAGTAGTCACCTCGGGATACATTCATGACTTTTGCATGGATTGCCCACCTCGAGACACGTGCGTGACGTTTGCATGAGTTGCACGAGGTTGCATGAGTCGCCCACCTCGACGACGTGTCCGACATTTGCATGAAATCTCCGATTGATAATCCATGCAAACGTCATGCACGTATCCCGATGTGGGCAACTCATGCATATCCACTACAAACCATAGACCTCATGTAAATGTTAGCACGTATTGCGAGGCGACAACCCGTACAACCCATAGCGCGCTATTCTGGATCGCCGATGTCCACGTAGGATGACCACGTGGATCGTGTTACACTTAGATAGCGCCTTTTCAAAAGGCGCTATCCAGTGTAACACGGTCCACGTGGGACGGCCTTACACGTATAACGCCTTTTCAAAAGGCGCTATCTCGTGTAAGGCGATCCTACGTGGACCGTCTATGTCAAAAAAAATCCACCCACTTTGATAGCGCCTTTTGAAAAAGCGTTATTGCCTATTTTGAAGAAATTAAAAGTACACCACCCTATTTTGTGAAATAAAATGTCAATGTCCCTTATTTTTTGAAAAACACCCCTACTATGCACCCACTTGCCAGCCAAAAATAAAGACTTTCAAAGTTCTGTAGTTCATCCACAACAAATTAATAGTCAATTTCGGCTTCCTTAGCACATTGTATGTTATTTTCATATTATATTAATTAGTAACAAATGCTACAATAACACCTCATGCCGCACATCTATTTGAAAACTATGGGGATTGTTTTTGCCAACTTTGAATGCAAATTGGAAAAAATCGTATCTTTTTGTTTTGCTCATTACAAATTTTTAAATAATAAAAAATATGAATTGTCATAAATATCTTTCAAACAAAAAAAAAATGAATGTGGTAATAAAAAGTAATTAATAAAAGTTAATTGCGTCCACATACTCTCGGGAGATGACTCCTCTAGAGGGGGTAGTGGAGATATCTTTTACCTTTGAGTTTGAATTGAGAGATAACTTGAAGAGTAATTGAGTAACCAAACAAGATACTTACAACTCTCTTCCAAGTTATCTCTCGGAGTTAACTCCACCCCTAACCAAATAAGGTCTTTAACATAAACATGCTTGTGCACGTATCTCAGACATATATCGTGCGGTTCATAAGTAGGCTGGGGCTTCAAGGTGTCACCATATCATCCATTCACTCTTGAGCCACATAATATTAATGAAGGTGATGGTTTTCCCAGTTGTGGTAATGTTGAAGCCGTACTCAGTAGTTGAAGAGCCAGAAACACTTTTTTTTTCTCATAAAAACCCTAACACATCCACACAAATCACTAATACAAGCAACAGACACTCCAGTTCAGCTCAGCTGCTTCAAGTTCTTCAAGGGTGCCTAGAGATTTCATTCATTTTTAGAATTCAACTACCAAAGTAGGGTAGTGTGCAACTTTAGTTTCCTAATATACAAGTTTTATGTCGCAGTGACGGTGGCTCGGATATCCTTGAGCTATCAGAAGAAAAACTTACAAGTTTTCTGAGCAGTGATTAAGGAGAAGAAATCAAACCATGTGCATAGCAGTGTTTGTTTGGCAAGCTCACCCTTTGTACCCATTTCTTCTATTGCTCAACAGAGATGAATATCACAACAGGTACCTCTCCTCTACAGTGCAGTTTAAACATTTAGATATCTGATCATTTTGTTGACTAACAAAGCTGTGGGTATTGCATTGCAAGGCCTACTAAGGCAGTCTCATGGTGGGAAGATGGTGAGATACTTGGAGGAAGAGATGAAGTTTGCGGCGGGACATGGTTGGCTTGTAGTAGGGATGGAAGGTTGGCCTTTGTTACAAATGTACCAGAACCTGGATCACTGTCTGGGACCAAAAGTAGGGGAGAACTGCCACTTCGTTTCTTGAAGGTATTTTATTCGATTGGCCTATGTTAAAGGAGTCTAAGTTAAATGTTAGCAAGAGGTGAGATCTAAAGCGATTTATCGATATGGTTGCAGAGCAGCAAGAGTCCTAAAGAATATGCAGAAGAAGTGATGAGACAGGCAGATCAGTACAACGGTTTCAACTTGATATTAGCCAACTTTGTAGCGAAAACCATGGTTTATGTCTCCAACAGACCACAAGGGAAGCCTATTTTTGTTCAAGAGGTGTCAAATGGGGTCCATGTTCTATCAAATGCAAAGCTAGACACTCCTTGGCACAAGGTAGGAAAGTAGCTTCAAATTCATGACATACAACACATAGAACTGGTTTCTCTAACGTTTTCATGAAAATCTAGTTAGATCAAGGATAGCGAGGCGTTAAGGCGATCCCGAGGCAATTTCTCCGACCTAGGCGAGGCGGTGCCTAGACGCGATGCCTAGGCGAACAAAATAATATTTATTTACAATTCCTCGGATAAATATTTATTTATTTATAGATCCTTACATAACACTAATTATTTATTAGTCAATGTGATTATTATTCAATATATACTTCAAAAATATTAATAAATCTTTAAGCCCTCATGTAACATTAATTGTGTCAAGATTTTGTTATTAAGTATTTTATTATCAAACTTAATTGTAAAAAGCCCCTTCAAATTTGACACCACCCGCCTAAGGCACCGCCTAGGCGACGCCTTGCAATCACCGAGTTATATGTCCCATTAAAAGTCCGGGTCGTAAGACTCATGTTATGACTGTTCGCTTCACATTTTAGTGAGTCATTAGGGCATGGGATTAATTTGTGATGGGACTAACACATGGGTTTAGATGGTTTAGTCCCATTTGTGTATTTTGTTTGGTTGGGAGTTTTAAGGTTGGGATTAAATGTGGTTGTAATGGTACATTTACCAAAATACCCTTGCATAAGTAACACCTCCTCACCTCATTTTCACACATTGTGTGGTCGTTCCATCGCCACCTCCTCACCTGGTCCATTCACGCCTCCCCTAGTTCATTCACGCCTCCTCACCCGGTTCATTCACGTCGCCTCCTCACCTGGTTCATTCACGCGTTCATCCCCTTCTTCCTTCCTTCCATCGCGAGCTCAATCTGCTTCGCTAGGGTCGTGTTCTTCTTCGCGACAGCAATGGCGACGAAATGAGGTTCCTCCTCCTCACTTCCTCCTCTCCTTCTCCAGCCAGCGGTGGTGATTCGGTGAGGCAAGTGGTGTTGGAGCGAGGAATCGATGAAGTCGCTGGAGCGAGGAATCTGGTGAAGCGGGGATTCGTTGAAGATGGGTAGTAATGTGAGGGTAAATTGGTAATCTCCAATAACCACCCACTTTGGATTAGCTAATCCCACCAAAATTGGTGGTATTGTTTAGTCCCCTCTCATGCCCATTAACTAATCCCGTGGCCTAGTTAATCCTCCAAGCGAACACCAGATTAACCAGTCCAAAGTGTGGCTAATTCGACCTAAGACGGTGAAGCGAACGGGCCATTAGTCCAAGGTTTAATTAGTGTGTGCTGTGTTTACTAATGCGCTGCGAACTAACTATGTCATTTCTCTTACTGCAGTCTCTACGGTTGGGCGAACGCTTCATGGCAGCACTAGAGAAGTATGGGGAAGATGAGATCCCCATGAAAGAAATGGTAGACGAGCTGATGACAGACACAGTTAAAAGTGACAAAAGCAAGCTACCCAATGTGCGCTCTCCAGAGTGGGAAATGCAGCTAAGTTCAATATTTGTTGAAGTAGACACTACACAGGTAAAAAAAAAAAAAAAAAAAAAAAAAAAAAAAAAAAAAAAAAAAAAAAAAAAAAACCATTACATACCTCTACTCTGTTCACGCTAATGTGCACTCTAGATACTCATGTTTACGCTCCAATTTTTCATTGACACAGGGACGATACGGCACAAGGAGTATGGCTGCATTGTCTGTGAAGGCAAACAAGGAAGTAAGCTTTTATGAGAAGTATCTAGATGACAAAAAATGGAAAGAGCATACAGTGAATTACAAGATATAGAAGAAAAAGACAGCAGATTGAAATGGATTCTATTAGTTCAAGGGATTCAGTCACTGGAGTGCTATCAAGAGTTCATAAAGTAAATAAATAATAAAAAATAGTTCATGAGCTTCAAATTAAGTGTGTTATCTTCTTACCTCATCTGTAAAATGGCCACAAGTCTCTCTCTTTTCCTCTGTAATGTCATCTCAAATATCACCTTATCAATAAGAGACAACAAAAATATTAACATCGCCAAACACGTAGTCCTCTGTAAATGTAAGCTTGCTTTTCTGATTTCGCTCAAGATGTACAAAGCACGGACTTAGGACTGAATTATTCACCGCAAAATCCCTTGAAATATCCTATAGACACTACTGCGCACAAATGTAACAGAAACACAATAGCCCTCTGAAGCGGTACCCGCATAAAGGGATAAGTCTTAGGAGCCACAAAATCATGTTCTGAAGCCGCCTATAATCCCCAACAAAAATTAATTCAGAAAAACTGAGAAGCCTGCTGAAAGTGAAGTGCAAACCAGGACCTATCAAAGTCTAAAACGAGAAATTTGATTGAATTTTTTTCAATGCAAGCTTATAATAGTGAAAATCATAGCTGAGTACCACAGTGAAATCTACAAAAATGATTAAGCATGAGAGACCTAGAGAAGCCCCCTCTAAAACGGAATGGAACGTACACCATATTGGAGGCAATTTTGGCTGTCAAGAGTTTCAAAATTCAAAATCAATGCCTAGATCTTGATTCTGCACGTCTTGCCTCATCACGGGATGAGGGGAATAGTTCCACATACCGTGAGCCAATCATCTTCTTGTCCTTGGACATGGCTTTCTTGGCATCATCAGCTGAAGGGAACTCCACATATGCTTCACCTGTTGCCTTCCCATCTGCACGGCATGCTATGTGTACTTCGTCTTCTGTCAGCTCAAAATTTTTGAAGAACTCCAAAATATCACTCTTGGTAACAGAGAATGGGAGCCCTCGCAGTTTAAGCATCTCAGTGTACTCCAAGTTATCTTTGTCTGTCGACTTCTTTGATCGAGGGGACTGCCATGGATCTCGTCGTAATTGCCTTCGTATTTTACCTCAGCAGCCACAGCCCGGTAATATTCCTGCTTGGTGCAGCGAAAAACTTCCACATACCTACGTCCCATATTCTGTCGGTCACGTTGCAGTGCAAAATCAGTCTGCAGAGGACTTGCAAACACAACAAACGCTTCCCCAGAGAAGCGTCCATTTTTGTTGACAAGCAGAACATCTATAAGGTCCAATCCTGCAAAGAATTTGAAGATGTCGGTGTCCGTGCAATTGAATGGAAGGCCTCTGAGACGAACGACCGGGAAAACAGGATTCCATCCACCGCCATAGTTGTAAGGTTGATAACTGCTGCCAGCACCACTCACTGCGAAGTAGGGATTGGATTCGATCATTCTCTGTCTCTTTGAGCCGACCTCGTACCCATCCGAAAACCCCCGCTCCCCAACATTGCCCTTCATTTATTCAATCCCAAAGGAAAACAAATCCCCCACACCACACTTAATCCTGTTAATAAAACCAAGCCCAGCCCACGATAGCCTATAGCCTAAACTCTAAAATTCTCAAGCATTCCTATATATTGGCATCCCTCCCAAGCAATAAATGAAATAAAAATAATAAATAAGGAAAGAGTAAGGAATATAGAACACTGCAAAGCTCCAATGACAACAAAACAGCACTGGAGAAGGCATATTATAAAGTGCATGCAGAATAATTCCACACAAGCATAGAACAAGTGAAGTAAATACAAATACACAGAAAGATAACACAAAATTCAACTCAAACATAAAAATTAAAAGCCAACACATGTTACAAAAGATAGAAACATAAAGACTTGCAAGGACAATCGAGCGATTTATTTTTTTTTAACTCTCCTAGGAAATGACTAGTATGCCATTCGCTAAAGATATATACATTGGCTTGCCCAGTTGCGGTGCCTTTAGCGCGTCTCTACTTTATTGAACAAACATAGGAAGCATGCAAAAAAGAGCAAGGTGCAGTCTGCAAAGGCAAAATCTTACAAGTCTTTGTGTTCCTATTTTTTCAGTGTATGCGGTTAATATCCTGCTCCATACCCAGCTAATGGAAATGTAAGTTTTTTCTAACCTAAAATTAACAAACCCCATAACAGAATTATTACTGCAAATTAAAGAGAAGTTGGGATTCCTTTCTTTTCAATTCTGGTTCAGAATCTGAGCATCATCAGTTATTACTTATCATATTCCAGCACAAAGATTGCCTTCCCAATTTTATCACAGATGGTTCCCACTTTTAGTCTTTTAGACTTAGATTTAGATAATTTAAGTTATAACTTATAATCCCCAACTCTTATAAATTATCATTCACAGCGTTGATTCGATTGTATCATTTTTGTCTCATTAATTCAATGTCAAGTGTTTTTTTAAATAAAAACCTGCCTTAAAAGGTTGAGATAACTCTGCATAAATATTAGCAGATTATGCCATACCCAAAACTTAACTATCGTTGCTTTCATAAAATAAAAATAAAAATAACGATTGATAGAATATAAAAATCACAGACATGGAGACAACAAGATCCCAACTCCTCACATGAACAAAATTCTGGCACGAATCTTTAAAGGCGGATAAAGGAATTCACAAAAATATTTTCAATGTTAAAATGAAAACAGAAAAGATCCCAGTCACTAAAACCATCTAACGGAAAATCCGAGAAAATTATCAAATATGGTTAAGTATAGGGAGCATCAGCAAGTTTACTTGTCAACATTTGAACTTACCTGAAGTTCAGAGATCAAGTGTAAGCCATCATATGCATTAAATTCACATAGAGTTATGACTACTAGAAAAAGAAAATTATGTTTCTACAGATAATTCGTTACGGAATTCGCCACCAAGACATCCATCAATATTCAAAAAGTAATACGAGACACCCAAAAAAAAATGCTGATCATATTGACTCCGTGACAGCTACCGAACTAATTAACCGCTCACCATCTCCGATAAGAACAAAATTAACATAGAGCTATGACTACTGGTAAAAGAAAATTATGTTTCTACAGATAATTCGTTACCGCAATTCGCCACCAAGACATCAACATTCAAAAAGTAATACGAGACACCCAAAACAAATACTGAACATATTGACTCCGGCAATAGCTACCGACCTAATTTTACGCTCACCATTTTACGCTCACCATCTCCGATAAGAACAAAATTAACATAGAGTTATGACTACTAGTAAAAGGAAATTATGTTTCTACGGATAATTCGTTACCGCAATTCGCCACCAAGACATCAACATTCAAAAAGTAATTTGAGACACTCAAAACAAATGTTGAACATATTGACTCCGGCGATAGCTACCGGCCCAAGCAAACGCCTACCGCCTCCGATAAGAACAAAAATAACGAGACAAAGCATTCCCTCTCAATGTTAGGGTTTTCTCCAAACTAATTACACGAAACGAATACAGAATCATAAAAACTACACAAGCGCAATTCGAACAATCCAAACAACAGCATGAACTCAATCAATCACCAAAAAACACCATTCAACAATTCCAGAGACATTCAAAACACGATAATCAATAACACCAATCGAAAGCTAGGGTTTTTTAACATACCCTCTCGATCCGTACATGGTGAAGGGCTCCTCTCGATCTCGCGTAAGAGATTTGATCGATCCGAAATGGTTGAAGAGGAAGAAGAAAACTCGAAAAACCCTAACGAGCCAAAACCCTAGAAATGAAAGTTGCGTTGGTTCTAGTCGTCGGTTTTTCTAACGAATGTAGGGTTATGTAAGTATGCATTGTGTGCGTGTTTCTTTGAGGGCCGCTATGGGCACCCCACCAATTCATGAAGGCACCCAGTTTTTTTGTCGTTCTCCCCTCTAAATTACCCTTTGATGAAAATGACTATATTGCCCCTTCATATATACTCTCTCCAATCTCACAACCCATTTTCAAAGCAATTTTGGGGCACCCCATTACATTAGATCCCAAGTGAAACCTAAAGCCACAATTTTGTTTGTCGCGTGTATCGGTTCTTGCGTCTTCACATCATCCGATAACGAGGTAACACTGCTTTTACAACCATATGAAGTTTTGAACGAATCTTTTTTTTTACCTACACAGTGAAATTGATGATTTGGGTTGTCAATGTAGGGTTTGGTAAATTCGACCAATCCGAACTTGTTTCCACTATAAAATGGACGAATGTACTGCAATGGTGCAAGAGGAGGTACAAGAAGAGGTATTTGTTGAAATTTATTGTGTTTTTTTTGCTGGTTTTTCATGTTTTCAGTCGAAGTTGCACGGGCGCGATTGTTTCGGCTCGCAGTAAGTCTCGGTCAAAAGCCACCGAGACTTATGCGTAAGTCACGGTCATGCTGTGACCGAAACTAATGCTATAGTCTCGATTTAAAACTACCGAGACTATTTCGTAAATCTCGGTTGCCATTGAACGAGAATTGGTTTAGACTCGCGGACCTGTACTACCGAAAATTTGGTTTTTTGAGTTTTTTGGTGAATTTGCTGTGCATTTTAGTTGAGTCGTAATGTTACAATGTATGCATTGCAGGTAATGTCGATTTCAAATTTATTTCCAGACTAGAAGGATGCGTTTACTCCTTGTAGGCCATTCTCATCTAGAGAATCGGCTATTTCATGGCTTCAAATGATTGGTCGTGAGAACAAGTTTGTGTTAGTAACGAAGCACTCTACGATGTCTAACTTGCTTTGAGAGGTCCCAGACATATAGGGGAATGTCACAAAGAGTAGGGAAGGGTAAAGCGGTAAAAATTGCTTTGAAACCAAGAACTGAAGAAGAAGAGAAGGAAACGGGCGGACTCAAACCGGTACAAAGAAATGTGGATGTCCTTTCCTTATTAACATCAAGGAAAATGTTGATTCTTTGTGGTATGACACTCACATATGTGGGAGGCACAATCACGACCCCGCTAAAAACTTGGACCGCCACTCATTTGCGGGAAGATTGGATAAGGGTGAGCGGTGGTTGTGGTGCAGATGACTAAGGTTAATGTGAAGCCAAGAGATATCCTCAATACGTTGAAGCAAAGATATGTTAAAAATGTATCGATAATGCGGACAATATATAATGCACGACAAAAATTCCGAATTGAGGATGCGGGTGGGAGGACTCAAATGCAACAACTATTGCACATATTGGAGAAGAATAAGTGGATGTCGTGGCATAGGAAGCATTCCGATACGAATGTCGTCACTGATTTATTTTGGTCACATCCTAATTCAATCAAGTTGCTAAGGTGTTTCTTATCGATAATTTTGATGGATTGCACTTACAAAACAAATAGGTATCGAATGTCGTTATTGGAGATTGTTGGCATCACTTCTACGCATTTGACGTTCTCCGTTGGGTTTGCTTTCATATCATCAGAGACTCATTCAAATTATGTTTGGGCACTTGAGAACTTGAGATCCATATTGGATGGGTGGACTAAACTCCGACGTGTTTGTTACGGATCGGGATTTAGGCCTTATTAGTGCCATCGAAGAAGTATTTCCATCATCGTCTCACCTTCTTTGCTCATGGCACATCAACAAAGTAGTATTGGCCAAGACTAAGAAGATGTTTGGGGATAACGAATAATTCGCTCGTTTCATGGATAGGTGTACGAGTGCGTTGTATGCTAAGTCGGAGGCCTTATTAGAACTTATGATGAATGACTTGCGTTGTGAGTTCGGTCATGTGAAGGGTTTTACCGATTACTTGGATAACACATGGGTGAAGATCTACAAGGAGAAATTTGTACTTGGCATGGGCAAATCGAATTATGCACTTTGGGGAAACAACGACACAGTGGGTTGAGTCCGCGCATTCCACTTTGAAGCTACACCTTGGCAATAGTCGGCAAATTTTGAGACTGTGTGGAGAGTGGTTGATGGTCTTCTTAGGATCCAACATAACAACATCAAGGCATCATCTCGAGCTCGCATGAATGTGGTGCAACATGAATATTTTGATGGGTTTTATCGCCGATTGCTTGGTTATGTCTCTCAAATGGCACTTAAGTTAATTAGAGATGAATTGGAATGTGGAGAGGATGTTGGACACGACTCTACTCATTGTGGTTGTGAGATAGTACCACGCATGGTCTTCCTTGCGCCACGAGCTAAACTTATTTTTTGGTTTACCCATCCCTCTCGAGGACATTCATGTGTACTTGGTGAAAGTTGAGTATGATACCGAGAGAATCATGTGGATCGGTCTGGGTACAATGTGAACGACGAGATTGAAAGAGTGTTGCAAAAGTTTCATGCTTGCACCGACGAGACGATCGCATCGGGATTATTCAAGCGAATTAGGGAGATTAGTCGACCTTCATCTACACCGGAGTGGTGCCACTTACAA
This sequence comes from Stephania cephalantha, assembly GCA_039657325.1. Taxonomy (NCBI): domain Eukaryota; kingdom Viridiplantae; phylum Streptophyta; class Magnoliopsida; order Ranunculales; family Menispermaceae; genus Stephania; species Stephania cephalantha. The sequence continues at coordinate 46,742,530 of CM077574.1, forward strand.
AAATAAAGACAAAGGGAAGGACACCGGGGTCTTCAATTGGGTGTTTGTTGAATAGAGGAAAGAAGATAGGGACAAAGAGGAGACACGGTGAAGACGATACTTCGACGACAAGAATGCCTAGCGGATTTGAGTACGTACTATCGACAGAAGAGGCTTCTAGTTCGAGAAAAAAGAAAATGAAAGTGGGGCCTAAAATACGTCGTTCATGTTGACGATCCCATTCAAAGGTGCGGCTAAGATTGGTTATTCTCATTGCATAGAACCGGATTGGTTGCCATATGTTGAGAGCACTATTGATGTGCTAGGCGATGGTAATTGTGGATATCGGTGTGTTGCCTCCGGGATAGGACTTCCCGATGTCGATGGTTGGAAGATAGTACGTAGAAGGATGTTTGATGAGATAATCGGGTATGAAAACCTTTGGCGAAGTGCTTGGAACGAGTTACGAGAAGGTCAAGACTCATTTGTGAGCCCTTGCGATGTTCATTTCCTCCTCAAGATCTTCAATGCTAACCCCAAATAGTTTGGACACCAGCAATCGCATCCGAGCGAGATTCCTCGGTGTACCTCGCAAAGTTCTCAACCGACACCACTTTGCCCGTCACAGAATCTTCGGAGAATGTTCGCATCCTCCAAGGAGATCGACATTTCACCGCATGGTAAGTGAAATGTGTTCGTTTCCGCCGCCACCGCTCCACAAAGGCATATATAACCTCCTTGTTAGCCTTGCGGTATGAACAGTCTATCAGCGTATTCAACCCAAAGCGCTGAATAATCCTCTGAAGGCCCTCGGTGTCAGGGTGGCACGACTGTAAGTCCCATTCTTGGATCTGAGCTCAGTGATTGATACACTTGAGTATCGACGCTCCTGCAACAACAAAAACATCTCAACAAATTAGTGAAAACCCTAAGTTTTTAAGTACTCCATTCAATGAAACTTTATATACCTCATTGCTCCAAATCGCTAATGCGACATGATCCTTAAAGCTCTTCAACAAAGAACCGTCTAAAGGACCACTGGGAAAGGAGCACACATTTCTAAATGCCCTTGTGACTCTCCTTCATTATGGCCACCTCCACCACTAGTACTCCCACCCCACATTACGATCGCTTTCCGTGGTGCTCGCCGATCGATGAGTCACTACTACTAGACTCTGATGCATGAGCCTCATCTTCGTCTCGGGCAACTACAAGATCTTCTCGTCGCCGCGTGTCGATGTTGGAACCCTCATCGTGCAATTGTAAATTCTTTGCACGATTTCCAGCAATCTTACCCTTTCCCTTCACATCTACATTCTCCTTCTCTTTCTCTTTCCGATAAGATGCAGTCGGGGGTCTCCATCCGCCTCACCCACGGTTAACCCTCGACACCTCAACACCAACCTCTTCTCTAGTCACCGGGGTTTTCGAACGAGCCATACCTGATAAGACTACAACATGTAAGCGCTTGGAGCAGAAACAGAAGTACAATTCAAAAAAAAATCTTCCATTTCTATAGTCTCGGTCAAAAGGGTTTGCGAAAACTGCTCGTGAATATCTCCATGACGCATGACCGAGATAACAACATAAGTCTCGGTAATGGACAACCGAGAACTATCCTACATTCTCGGTTGTACATCACCGACATGACATAAACTATACACTTCGAATTATTCTCGTGATGTGGTGACCGAGAGCAATCACAAATACGTTACGCTACCTAAAACAATTCAAAAAAAAAGAACCAAATCTTCCATTTCTATAGTCTCGGTCAAGCGAGTTTGAGAAAACCATAAGAATATCGGTGACGCATAGCCGAGATAACAATAAAAGTCTCGGTAATGGGCAACCGAGAGATATGCTACATTCTCATTGTACATCACCGACAGACATAAACTATACACTTCGAATTACTCTCGTGATGTGGTGACCGAGATAACATAATTAGTCTCGCCATTCGTTGCCGAGATCGTATAAACTATTCTCGCATGTCCGGCCGAGAACCACGAGTTCCCAAAAACTTCCTCTATCTCGGCCATGCTTGGCGAGATCGTAAAAATAATTCGGCTTTGTGTGGCCGAGAACCACGACTTTGCAATCAAAAAACCATTGAATGCACCGCTACACATACATAACAACTACTCTACCAAATGCAACTTAATTAGAATATCAACGTACCTTCAAACGATCGATTTCACGACTTAAGTGTGTGAACGAAAACCTAGAATCGAGCCCTAATGTGGAGACGAAATCGAACAAAACACGAGCCTCCAAACTCGAAACGCCGCCTATAACGAGAGGAGGGAGACAGAGAGGAATGAAGACAAATCCGAATAACCGAGAAAATGTGGGTTCAAGAGAGTATGGCTCATTCAAGAGGACGGTGGTGGGGTGGTGGGGTGCCTATGTTTTGAATGAGGGGTATTTTGGGGATTTCGGACCTCAATTTTGGGTGCCCTTGATAAATGACTTTGTGCCCTCAACAACTGGGTGCCTTCATGAATTGGTGGGGTGTCCATAGCGACCCTAGTTTCTTTTCGTGTTATGAAGTCGCGCGGTAGTGAAATTACGTTTTAGGCGGTCCACGTTCCGTCCTTGGTGTTTTAGGTGGCTTCGAGCGTGAGGGCTTTATGGTCATTTAGCGGTTGAGACGTTATCTTCGATTCTTAGGAGAAAGGTTTGGAAAATGATTCTCTAAGTCACTTTTGTCGCCAGCAAATTGACACGGGCAGTCGTGCACTGTGTGATGCTTCTCGAGTACGAATATGGAGTCGCATCTAACAGCGTTAGTGTGGTAACGAGTTTTGTTTGCAAATTAATTGGCATTCATTTTTTGCGAAGTGTTTGAGTTGGTACGTAACTTCCAGGGGTGTATTCAATTGAGATTTTAATAAATTTTTGGTTACTTTCAATGACTAAAAAAGTTTAGGTGTATTCATTTAAAACTTTTAGAGAGTTTATAAAAGTAAGGTGTATTCAATGCGGACTTTTATAGACTTTTAAAAAGTCTACAAAAGTTTTGGGATATTCAATTTAAACTTTTAGATAGTTCATAAAAGTAATGTGTATTTAATTTTTTGGTGACTTTTGTAGATTGGTTACAAATCTTGACTTTTGTAGACTTTTTGTATAAAAATACACATAAAGAAGTCTTCAACTTCTCATCACCTCAACCCAGAAACTTTTAGAGACTTCTAATTTTTGTTGGTTACATTCTTCAATAAGGACTTCATTGTTCACAAGAGGTTTTTTCTTATCAATTGTTTTTATCAACTTCTCAAATCACTCCACAACTCTTGGATTTCATTGCTCACCCATTATACTCTAATATATATGTTGATGAAAATGGATTGATGTCATTATTAACAAAATCTCATTCTTGCATCACTATACATTATTGATAGTTTTTTTTTAACAAAGGAGTTTTGTTTATTTAGTGTATTATTATAATCTTGAAAAAGTGTAGTATTATTATTTTTGAAGAAAATAATTGTATATTTTTTTAAAACTCAAGAAGTGCATTTTTTAGAATTCAAACTATCATTATTAAGGAAAAAATATACTTTTTTTTGCTTAAGTCAAACAAAAAAATAAAGTGCAAAATTTTTACACTAATATTTCAAATGATCTTTTCTCAAAAAAAAAAAAAAAAAAAAAATTTCCAATGATCGTATTTGATTCTTTTCTACCACTAAAGGAAGATTTATTTACCTATTTATTATGTTGATATTTATTTACTTATTTGTTATGCTACTACCTTGAGAGTAATTCATTAATATGTCTATATGTTTTTTTTACTAAAATACAAAAATACTTTAAAAAAAATTAATAATAGTTCTTAAGAAACAAACACAATTATTTAATTTTTTATAATAAAGTGCAAAATATTTGCTTCATTTTAAAAATCACAATAATCTATTGGTATCATCAACATCATGTTTAAGAAATTCACAAAAGTCACTAAAAATCTTAAATGTTGATAAAAGTTATTATAATGAAATCTACATAAAATTTTATCAAAGTCTTTAAAAGTCTACCAAAATCTAAAACTTAATAAAAGTCATTCACTTATAAAAGTAACCAAATGTCTATTAAAATCTCAATTGAATACACCCATGTTCATTATCTAATTCTTCTTTAGTTAGGATGTAATTTTTTATTTTGTTTTAGGTTTAGTTCGTGCTTTATTTTTAAGTTGGGTGCGGCTATGTGCACCTTTATTGTTTCTCATGGCACCCCGATGATAAGGGCGCCCAATCAATTTCTCAGGACATCTCGTTAAGTTTCCCAAATTGTCCATTTGTTAAAAAATGAGCACTCCGCCTTATCAGGACACCCCGGTTGTTTCTCAAGGCACCCGAACTTTCTCGGTCCCATAAGTTCGAGAAACAACATGCAGTCTCGATCCCAATGACCGTGACTAGTACCACAGAGTACATACATATGGTTTCGGTTGCTTTAGTCCGAGACTCATACAAGAGTGTCGGCTATATACAACCGAGACCCTATGCAGTGTATCAGTCATGTGTGGTCAATCACTTCGCGTCCCCTGTACAGTTTGAAAAATGAAAAAATACAAAAAAATCAAGAAAAAAACTTTTTCTTGTTCTATGTCCGCCTCTCACTCCTTTTCTTCACCCATTATACATTAATAGTGATGCAAACATACCGAATCTAACAAACCCTACAATACAAATTGATATTATTGTCTCATCCGAAATCGATCAATTGAGTTCATTCAACTCCGTGTATGTGCACGGCTAGGGATCAATTGCACTTGTGAAAAAATTGAAGGATTGAAAGTGGGGTGCGCGGGAAGGAGAAGTTTTTCAATCGTGAGTAAATTGTTGGGTTTGAGAGGGCATTTTTGACATTTCCTTCCAAAACCAACTTTCACAAAATTTTTGCTTTGGATGCCTTGATCATTATGAGGGGTGCACATAGCCTCGACTCTTTTAAGTTTTGTCTTCTCAAGCGGATGTTTCGTCAAATTAAGATAATCATCCCCCTTAGTAGGTAGTGGTCCCATTTTATGGGATGGTTATCTATATTTTAAGGTAGCGGCTATTTAGACCTCGCAAATTGCTTATTTTACCACATTACTACTTTGCCCCCAAAATTGAAATTTATGTACTACATTTATCCCATAATTTTGTGAATTATTTCGAAATTACCCTTATCCCCTCAACAAGTCTAACACCATCTCCCACCAACGTTCTAACCCTCGTACCCCACGAACAAATTTGTGATAACCATACACCCTTCGATTTCCCAAATTAAAGGAACCCCGAATCAAAATCACCAAAGTGCATTTGGAGTATTTTTATGGGTGAAAGGTCGCCAGATCTCGTGGAGGCATTCATCGAAAATTGTAGAGCGTTGTCATCCGTTCCTTTGTCTGCTACCAACGTCTAGGATAAGTAATTTTCTTGATTTTTTCTGGGTATTGTTCCCCATGAGTTTGCAATTGTTTATTCAGTGTTTTTTGGGTAATTTGCTCCTTGGTTATGTGTTTTAGGTTTTAGGGTTTGATTGAAAATACGGTCTCGATGACGACCGCTACACATGACCGTCACCATAAATAAAGGTGTCGGTCATATACAACCGTAATGTTTAAATTGTTAACGGGAAATATATCTGTTAGACTAAATTTGTGACGACACTACTAAATAGATGTATATAGAATAGTTGCGGTCAATGAAAACTAAAATTCCCATTGAATTACCGGTCATTTCAAACCGATAATACAGCTATTAGTATCGGTTACGCTCAACAACCAAGTAGGAAATTGATTTTTTTTTGTTACGTTTAATTAAACTGTTGACCAAATTTTGTTTTATTGGGTCTAATTTTACCATTTATTCTGGTTTAGGGTATGTCCATAAAGAAGCATGCTGCGCAAAACCATCCGCAGGCTGAGCGAATAGCGGCTGCGAGAGCCGCTCTTCTTGCTTGCGCCTACTACCACCGCAGGAGACTTGGGCTCGTCCCAGCCGCAGCCCGCAGGTGACGTAAAGTCGGAGCGTGAGAACCCTGAGAGGATACGCATGACTGCCTCGTACTACGGGAAGCGATTCGTAGAGAAGAAAAATAAAAAACGAGGGAAGCGTAACGATGACAAATAGGGCTAAGATCGAAGGGGAGTCATTCCCCATCATGTGAATCTGCACATAACTCAAACGTCGCTAAAGACTATGCTACTGGTACATCTACCGCTAGTATATTGGGAGGCGATGCAGAAGATATGCCCACTTCATTTCTCGGTGGGCCATCAGATTTATCGCTTTTGTCGTCATTTCAAAACCATGTATTGGTGCATATTTGGAATGACAACAAGGTACACATCGAGATATACATTCATTCCTTAATAACATTATGTTATGTTAATCGTATGCAAATGTCAATGTTTTAAATCCAATAATATATCTTTATAGGGTCGAGAATATTTAAAGTGCATCAACCATGGTATTCAGATCACTCATTATCAGACTATCACGCGACACCTTGATAAGGAAATGGTCAACATGCTCATCGACAAGTCTGGCTTACGGCCATTGGGGCACATCTCATACGACAGATGTAATAGGGTCATAGTGTCTGGCATTGTCGAGAGGTGGCAGCCGGAGACCAACACATTCCACTTACCCTTCGGCGAGACTTGTAACGACCCAAATTAATTAAACCAGGATTAGCGTTAATCTCGGGATTAGCGGTTGTAGTTCGGGTGTTACGTGGACAACTAGGTTAACTCGAACATGAGAACCGAGGAAATATGTTATTTATGGATGGTGGTTGTGTATATGTGGTGTTTTAAAAATCGTTATTATATTGCACCGCATGTGTGTATGTTGCTATCGAGCGAGTTTGTGTGACGGGTGTTCGCCTCGAAAGGCGTCTCAACGCGGGTGTCGAATAGGCAAACTACGGGTACATTAGGAAACTCGACTAATTTACGTTAAGATGACTAATTAATCAATTAAAATGGGTAATGTGACCATAGGCCAAGTAAATTCAAATTAAACATTAGGCTATGGCATGCCTCGAAATGCGTGTCGAGACACGGGGCACCAAGCACGGTAGTCGAAGGTTAGTGGAACCATAAGTTAGTTATGTTTGATAAATAAAACACTAACCATATGTATTAAAATGGGCTTAGTTTAGAATAATCAAATTAAAATAAATCAAGGCCTATAGTTTAGTTAATTAATTGGGAACTATATGATTTTTCTAGAGATGCACATTGACACATCTAGGAGCTATGAGAGTGTCTATTGGTGTCACATGGGTGAGTGAGTGGGAGTGAGTGGACTAAGTGGCTAGAGGTGCACCATTAGACAAACCTCGAGATAGGTAAACACATTGAGATCAAGGACTAGAAATAAATCTCACTTTAATATATAATATAAGTTGATCACAAGCATGCAATTGAAACCATTTTTCATTTCAACTTGCTTGGAGAGGAGAAAAAGAGATTTAGAGCTGAAATTCAACTATTTTGGAGTTCAATCGGATGATTTAAACTAAAGTAATCATCATCTCTATTATCTACACTTTCATTTGAACCCAATTTTATGAAGTTCTAATCAATTTGATGCAAAAAGGTTGTTCTGAGGTTGTTTTAGATGTTGTTTGGTGTTAATTGGATATGGAGAGTGTGTTAGATAGGTTTAAGTAGTCAAATTTGAAGGGAAAAACAGAATTCTCAACTTGAGAATTATGTCCCAAAGGCTAGGTAGTGCACTACCTAGAACGGTTATGGGTTTCCAACTGTTATTCAGGATGAAGAACAGTAGCGCGCTACATCATGTCCATAGCGCGCTACCAGCACATAGCGCGCTGCACAATTTACATAGTGCGCTAACAACAGACAGAAACTGAACATAAAGGGCTGTTTTGGGATTTTTGACCTAATACATATCCCATACACCTACAAACATACTAAACATGTAAAATTGAACTTCGGGGACCTAGGGAACCGTAGCTCGGGTATCGGAGAGCTAGTCGGGTTGAATACGAGAATGCAGGGAAGTCTGAGCACGAATTTAGGTGCGTAAACCCATTGGAATGCCTCACGTAATTCATGATTTGGTTTATCGACTTTGTTTTTCATGTATGATCGCTGGTTGGCACACATTGGTTTTTCACTCCTATTTTAGTGTGCGTATATATTGGTTGTGGCTAAATCGCATGCACGAGTTACTTATGATAGTGCTCGTGTCAATGGCGTAGAATATATCTACGACTATCATGAGGATTAGGGTGGTCCCGATGTGTAACAGAATCGGGAAGGGACCATGCCATTTACCTTGAAGTTGGGGTTTAGCCATTATAAGCTTGTAAGTATATACGTGGTTCCTATTCGATTTATCGATTCGGGTCGGTGTAGGTCGTGGTTTTCTCATGATTATACGGATGTTTACTTGATTAATGTTTTATTTTGGAACTGGTTTAATTGGTATATGTTGTTTATTTATTTCACGCTATCGCTTTTGCTTGTCGTGTCTTGCTTACATTCATGGGAATATGACGTCTTGTTGCCGTGTGTTATATTCACATGTCTCATAGTTTATCGGTTTTATTTCATGAATATTGTGTGGATTTATCTTGGGATTTTCTCATTGGACTCCTCACTTGTATTTGTTGGGTGACGAGTGCGATCCTTCAACGAGCAAGTGAAGGAGTACTTGGGTGACTACCTCTCGAGATTGTGGAGCCAACTCGTATGTGATATCAGTATGTATTTATTTTACTTTTGTTGGGTTTTAGGGACCATAGAACACTGATTACATGTATATGGAACTTTTGTTATACTTAACTCGCCTTGATATATACATGATATCTTTTGCCTGGTTTTCCAGTACTTAGGATTGTTGAATATTGTATAACTTACTTAAATTAAGACTTCTGCTGTAAAATTTCATTATAACTTGATAAATTGATTAACGGGCTAATGAAATCACTAATAATTATATGGAAATTAATTAGCTAAGTTAGGATTAAATGGAAAAGTGTAAGTAGCTATGTAGGTCGCGGAACGTCATGATAAAGGCCATGACGTGGCAAGGCTTGGTGACGTGGGATGCGATGTGGCGGGTAGCAAGGCGGCTGGAATTTGGGGCCGCCACACTATGACTATCACTCTAGACGACGTGCGGGTACTTCTCGGGATCCCGATTACTGGAAAGGTTGTGGTTATGAAATGCAATGATCGCAATTAGGTGATAGTGATGACTAGTCTCATTTGCTAGAGATGACAAAGCGGTGTGTGGAGGATGATTTCAAGAGGAATCCTTGCCGAAATTGAGCTTAGGGTGGTTGAAGGATCACCTCACTACCCCTTTTAAATAAAGAGCGCCGACGGGAAGAGATGAGAGATATCCTCTCGAGCCCGCTACCCTTGTTCGAGCCTACATCATTTATCTTCTCAGAACGATCATTTTTACGGACAAGTCCGGCACAACTCGGGATTGAAAACAGTGAAAAGAACGGCATATTACTATGTCGAAACATGCATGAAAGAAAACTAAACCGACATCTTCTTGCCGGATTTGGACTCCTTTAACAAATTGTTGGTAATTCGAGGGTTTAACGGAGAAGATGACCACCAAAGGAGAATCCCTATGAAACCCATAATAAGAAATGAATAACTACTCTAATAGGCACCATAAAAAGCTAAAATAATATGAAACCAACATTAAAGTGTTCAAATGCGAACTCACCGACTCGATTATCCAATAGTTTCACATATGAGGGTCACCCCAGAGATCGTGGGAAGAGCGGGTTTCGAGGTCGTGCATGGCGGTGGACTACAAAAACATATGGCGTGGAGGACGTGGGGTTTGTTTGAATCGTAGGCCGTAGGGATTGGGGAGGTGGAGCTCGTAGGGGTCGTGGATTAGGGTTTCGTGTTCCCATTCAATTAGTTTTGGTTTGAAAAATGGAGTTCGGGATTAGGGTATTGGGAAGTAAACGACGATTCACATTTATATAGAGGGGTATAAGGCTGGGTCAATAGAGCATTTAAGGGGGTAAAACAAGTAATACAATAAGATCTAGCCGACAGGCGATGGTATGACGGGGTAAATAGTTGGGGTACTTACAGTAAAAAAGTGGGGTAGTAGAAGTATAATGGTCACCTCAAGCCGAAAAATGTTTCCTATTAACATGAAAACAATACCGACAACCAACGCAGCTTTGTCGGTTTAACATCGCAACCGAGTATAAATAGTATAAATGGTGGGGTAATAGTAGCAAAAGTTAGGGGTATGTGTAGAGCGTCGGACACTACTAACCGAAAAAGTAAAAAACGATCGACAACTCAAAGACCGACACCATGCATGATGCATCGATACTCAACGGTCGATGCATATATCTCCCATAAGAAGCTATCAATTTGACTTATAAATTAATAGTTGGGATATGTGTGACAAACTAGTGGGGTGGTTCAAGCGTATCGAACACAAAAACTCGTTAAGCGTAAAACACCAACAACTTAAGGTATCCGCTCAGGGAATATTATGAATCGATTTTGAATGGTCGATGACGTTACATTATAATAGCGATAAAGGGTCTGCTACGTGTACATTACCATTGGTACGGTGTGGCCGACAACAATGCATGTCTATCGGTTTTGCTTGTCCGCGTAACAGTGGAAATTGTGCGAATTCATTTCGTTTTCTTGATGAATAGCATATCTTTTGAACTACATCACACTTATCATGTTTGGATGTCATAACAAGCATGTAGACGCATACATTTGAATTCAAAAACACTAAAGTTAATTAACCAATTAAAATAAACATCATATCCAATAAGTATTACATATACTTCATCAATGTTAAACAAGATAACCTGTTTAAAGGAAAAAAAATGTAACTCATGTGTGTATTCTATACACCCATAAACACTAATGACCATATGTGTATCTACAAAAACACACATATACTTTCAAAAATGGCTTCATGTGCATGTTGCGGTCTAATCATCTTCAAGGTGCACCATATCGGCGTGACTAACTTGTTAAAGCTACGGCAAAATATTCAAATTGTCCTCCCATTTTCTCGCTTTGTCCTCTGCATACGCATCCCATTGTGGTACAATCGGTGGTAAAGGCGCGTCATTGCTCATGATTAGCTACAAACAAATGAAAGAAAGAAAACATGAGCATTCAACAATGAACATTAATATCTCGAAAAAACAAGTAAGTAACTCACTCTAATATGCCGCCAACAAGGCACATCCATATAATGTGTATGTCCGTAAGGGAGGTGTCTGCTCTCTATTTAGGAAGTATACATTGGACGAATTAGCCGCCGTGCACAACACATCAAGACTTGTCCCATATCGATTGACCACAATGAGACCCGTATCAGGAAATGTAAGCCAACCTTTGGAGTCACTGGGGCACTCAAAATAGTTTATAGCATCTCGGTCACGGGTGTAGTTATCTCCAATCTGAAAGTAAGGTGCATAGGTGGCACTATGATTGTCCAACTCCTGTACCAATTCCATCCTCACCCTCCTTCAACCATAATTCAAATCATACCCAAGGGCATGTACTATAACCGATAACTCGCAGCGACCATCCCAGTTACATTCACGTCTCGGTGGTGCGTGCGTTAAAGTTCGGGTATGTCACCGTGACGGCCCTAGTCCCCACAAAGTGGGCCTCGCTTTCGACTTTAAGTGTAATAGCCGATTTTATTAATGCGATTAATTATCTCGAAATTGCGAGACATGGACGTCGATTCGGATCCACGTGGACGTCGCGGGTAGGCTACGACACACGTCGACCTAGGTACACCGGTTTAATTGTATGTTGGATGGTTTAGTTATGGTACAATTTATTCAATTATTGGTTAAATACATCGCATGTGTGTATGTTGAATCACGAGAGCGTGCGAGGTTGTGTGACGGTAGCTGCCTCGAAGTGCGTGCTAACACGAGTATCGAGAGGCGAGATACGGGTACACTAGAGAAAACTCAATAAACTTACATAAATATGTTTAGGTTATCAAATTGACATAATTAATGTAAACATAGGCTAATTAAATAAACTTGAACAATAGGCATGCAGCGCCTCGAAATGCATGCCAAGACGCGGGGCACCGAAAAGTACGAGTAGCCAAAGGTTGGTGTGACCATGAGTTGTTTAAATTTGATAAATAAAACACTAACTATATGGTTGGATAAGGCTTAATGTAATGTGACATTAATAAAATTAAAAGAAGCCTATAGTTTACATTGAATAAAAGGGGCCATGAGATGGACATCTAGATTTGCATGGTGTGAATTACTAGATGATGAGTGTGTTATTAGAGTCACCAAAAGGTATAGGACAGCATGCTTGTGAACCACAAGATATGCCTCGGGATACGTACACACAATTGATTCCATAAATATATATAGTAGAGTTAATGGAGTGTTGATAAAAAACACTCACCCATTTCACGCAGAACCAGGAAATTTGAGGAGGGAGAAAGACTTTCAGCTGAGAATTAAACACTATAGAGATCAAACCAAATGATATAACCTAGGTAATCACTTTCTCCACCTTCTGAGCTTGCAAATGAACCCATTTTTGGTGTGTTTAGTGAAATTCGAGTTGATGGTTTAGCCTCTGGTTTGCTGTGTGAATATGATGCAATTTCATGTTTATAGATCATATTATTAGAGGATTGATCACTGGTCTAGCTAGAGTTTCTAGTTTTGATTGAAATTGGAGAGTGTGATGAATGCATGAATTAGTGGAAATTTATGTACATTGAGGTTTATGGAGTGTTCTGATTGATGTATTGAAGTCATTTTGATGAGGAGAGGGTAATAGACCAGGTTAAAATAGCTAATTGAGAGGACAAGGAGAATTATGTCCCAGAGAGGCAATTAGCACGCTAATTGGAAATATCAGCGCGCTAACTGTCATAAGTGTGTCGATGTTCTTCGCAACGAAGAACAATAGTGTGTTAGGTACACCCCCTTAGCACGCTAACTCAAAACTAGCGCGCTAAGTCGACAAATTAGCGCGCTAATGACGAGATATGAAAATGGGAATTTAGGACTGTTTTAGAGATTTTTCAACTAATACATATTTACACCTTTGTAAACAAACTAAACTAGTAAAAATGGACTTCAGGGACTTAGTAGACCGAAGCTCAGTGTCGGGGAGCTTGACGGGTCGGGTACGAGAGTCTGGGGAGGTCGGAGAGCGGTGTGAGGTTTGTATAACCCAACCAAAAAACTCTGAGTATTTATTTTGTTTACATGTTTTTATTATTCCTTGCTGTTCATCTTTTTGTTCGGATATTTGGATGTGGGTTGAGGTTACTCCTCCGAATTTCCTTGTTGTGTGTTCATGGGGCACTGGACTGTAGCACGTGTGACCCGTCCCTTAGTGAAAGGCGACCCGAGCTTGCCTTGGTGCACATGTCGGTGACTCAGCGGATTTGGCCAGCGCTGCGAGGGACCAAGTGTTGGGCCAGTTGGACACGACTGTGACGGCAAATAAGGGCACCGCCCCTGACCTAATCCCTAATTAAGCCCTAATCTCTCCTATAGGACCTAACCCGAACTAGTCACCTTATTTAAAACACCTAAATACCTACCATTTTGATACCACATGCGGTTTACTTACTTGTTCTTGTGACTAACCTATGATCGTCTATAAATCGAGTTACTAATTTTTTCTTATCTATTCAATTATTCAATGAAGTCTCATTGATTTACTAGTGGAAATGAAATCCTAAAGCCTAACCTATTGTGGAAAAACCAAGAAATAAAGATCACATGCATATATAAACAAAAATGGTGATATATATATAACATGTGTCAAATCGAAGTTCCTATCACTCAACCCAACCATAATAATATCATGTACATAAAAACATAATACAAAACGTACAAAAAATGTCGTAGCGATCCGTCTCTGCTCGAGAGATAGTCATCAATCTTCTCTTTGCTCTGTCTCTGCTTCATTGATCTGCACCCACCGTCACAAACTAGACGGTGAGTACATGAAATTATTTAAGTAATACTTGAGAGACATTGATCCACATTCCCAAACAGCAACAAGTATCAAATGACATAATTTAAATAGCAAATATGCTGAAAGAAACATCATGCAAAGTTCATTTTTTTTCTTTCATTTTATGCAATAATGAACTAGCTACACTTACCCCACGAGCTGCTACCTCGGGCCCACGTCGACACGCGACTCGAAAGCGCGTCCCTCATTGTCTCGGATCTCGCATACCCGTAAATAACTTAGTAGTCTACACATATACGACACTAGGCATACAACACACAAATATAACATTTACCTCGCCACCGTGTCTCGGTAGTGACACGTATCGCGCCGTGGGTCCCACGTCGGGTCATTCTCTCCTAATTAGCGAATTAAACGTGTATTAATTATTTGGGCCGTGACACGACCAATGGTGGGAACTTGGTGACCCGAAGTACGATCTAGTCCCTCGGAGCGAGCATACACATTTGTTAGCTTGTCTTTATTTATTCATGCGATGAGCCATTTACGGTTGTCTCGTTTTACATTCCGCATGTTTACTTGACAAAGATTCCTTGTATTTTCTTTATTTTATCATATGAATGCTCATAGGAGTTCCTTGGGATTTTACTTCTTTGTACTCGTCATCTGTGTTTTTGTGATGATTGAGTGTAGATCCTAGTACCCGGTAGGGGCAAGGGGATCCTAGGCGACTACTTCGATTGCCCACTGTCGAGGACCTACTTGTACGTGTTTATTTTTGATATTTTGTATATTTTGGGTATTGGGAGACTTGAGATAACACAAGTACATGTATATATACCATTTGTTATGGTGATGTCGCTTATATCACAGAGTACTTTCCAGGGTTTTCCACAAGTAGGTTTTGCCTTTAAACAATGTTTATCATGCTAGATTATCTTGTTTAAATGATATTAAGTAAAACTTTCGTTTGAATATGTTAACCTTAAAATACAACCCATTAGTATGGTTAGGATCTCAATAAATGGTCAACTAGGTAACAGTTGAAACAGTTAAAACGCCACGGTTGATATGAGACAAAGAATATAAGGATGATTTACTAGTTTATCTAATATTGCACTTGTGGACATGAGTTACGAGACATAAAGAGGACGGGCGAGTGCGGATACGCGTAGTTGGGCACGGTGGCAAGGAGTACACGGAGACACATCACCCCGGAGCGGCTGTGGCCGCCACACTAAGCTTATGTGGACCCCCAAGTCGGCCCCTCACAAAGTCAACGCAGGCCTAGTCATCCTCTTTTTCTATTATTATAAGTTATTTGGTGATTTAAAGTTGAATCGTTGTAATTTGCAAGTTCAATAGTTTAATAGCATAAGCAAAACTTAAACAAATATAAACAATTCAAAGATATAGAGTCGAACATCCTAATGGTGTGGAACCCTGTAGTGTATAGATAACATGCATATATATGGTGGTGGTAAGAGGAAATCATGAATATACATGTATCTCGTGTCGCTCAAATCCCAAAGAGATCACCAATTGTTATCAAAATAGCATTTACATATATATAGCTACAACACAAAAGCGCAAAAAAAAAAAAAAAAAAAAAAAAAAAAACTACAAGTAAGTAAGAGGAGAAGCCACTCCAAGAGTCATCAGAGGAAGTCACCAATTACCAGCCCCTTGCCCTTGCTTGTCTGTGGATCTGCAATTGTCACTGAAGGAGACAATTCCAATGAGTAAAGCCAGTAGAGTTTCAATCACAATTCATGAATTTAAATAAATAAGTTTAAGTATCATGCGGGAATTTAAAAGACAGAAAAATAAATGAAAGTGCATGATAAATGGACTAGAAAGTAATAACTGCGATACAGAGTGTCTAGGAGTCAAGGGAAGGCGTCTAAAAGGTCTAAATCCATCGACAACGGGTGCCACTACTCGACTTCCTAGAGGCGCGACTCTCCAAGTCGACAGGCTCAGTTCGGTATAGTGTGGGGGCATCAAAGGTGCCCCGAATACCTCGGCCACGTCTACTACCTACGATCCAGTACTCGGGGTAAGGTCACGTTTGTCCATCTAGCACTAAACCTATGAGTACCTTCCTGACACACTCAAGCCTTAGACACTCAGCGATAGAGAATAGAGTCCAAGTAAATGGAATAACAAGAAATAAATCCAAGAATATGATAAGAATTATAATTGATCCTCTAATTGGTTTGCTTACCTCTGATCAACGCTAACACGCGCTCTCGCGCTCAACACGCGTCCCAATCAACTCCTCGATGCTCGACTCTAGTTAGCTAAGTACCTAGTGTCCATTTTGATTGGTTATATACTTGTTGGAGTCCTTAAGTTGCATTTAGCATCATTGGCATTTTATCCGACTTGGTCAAGTTTGCTAATTACTTAGCTTAGTATCTCGTTATATAAATTGGTAATTTGTGCATATAAGCTATTTCGTTCTAAATAACCACATGCCCACGTCGCACGCATATCGAGGAGTCATTTCACGTATTTCGACACAATCAAACCAAGAATTTACTTAAACTTAATACTTCTCGAGTATAAAATAGGTATTACATACACCACACATAAATAACATACCTCGGTGTCGACTCCTGAGAATTGACTACGCTCGCCATGTTAGGTTGGGTCTATGTCACTATCCTGAAATTGACACGTTGCACGAGTTAGAATTTTCGGGTCATTACAATCACTAAAATAAGCATTGTTCACTACTACGTGGGTCGTGCCACGTATAGGTGCGGCATATGAGATTGTTGCTCCTTTCTGCATGTGTGACGGCCCCAAATTCCCAATGCATTTGGGTACGCCCGCTGGACCCGTGCGAGTCCCGAGTCGGTTTCTCAATGAACGGACGAGTCTAGGCGGGCGTACCCAAATGCATTGGGAATTTGGGGCCGTCACGCTTGGTATCGAGCCTACGAGTTTGGTTATATAGACCTGGCTCATGTTGAAAATTCATAAAACACAAGCCATTGAAACCGGCGGAAGTTAGGAACTGGTCAAACCGAAAAGTGGAAACCCTAGGATCTCGTAGAAACTTAGTCGGGGAAGTAATTGGGCGAGTCAAATTATTTTAATACATATTATGATTGCTATGTATATTATTGTAGTATACGGTAGCTATAGATCGATTCGAGAAGTTCGTTTTCTTGATTCGACGACGACGATGACGGATCGAGCCGGTCGGCGACGATAGCAACACATCGGCACACGATATGCCAGTGCGGACGATGTGCATGCCTTGACTCGAGAGAGTTGCGACGCAGGGATTCGCAGCTACACAGAAATGTTACGACTCGTTGAGGACACTCTGCATACAGCCTACCGCTACACCATCGACTCCGACTACACCATTGCCACATACTACTACTCGAGGCGAGAGACCCCGATTGCGCGGCATCCACGCTCCGACTCCGTTAGAGCGACACGAGGAGAGCTGTTGTTGCGCCTGACACGCGAGACGAGCGAGAGGCACACCCTTTAGTGACGGTGATAGCTCGAGCGACAGAGGCACCACTGCGCCGATAACTAATGCAGAGGTCACTTCGATTACGACTCCATCGAAGAAGTCCGGAGCCATCGCCGAGCGAAGCGATGGAGGGAATTTAAGAGACATGATCCCATGAAGTTTTATGGCGGCACGTATGTTAAGACAACAGAGTTGTTTCGAAGAATCATGAGAAGATTCACTCGACCATCGCCACGGAGGACCACATGCGAGCGACTATCTCTTCGTCGATGTTACATGGAGAGGCGGCGTATGATTGGTGGACGACGATCATTACTACCGAGGGTGTTCCGAGAGACGGATCGACTTCAAGACCCGCTTTAATCGAAATACTTTCCACCGATCGTACTTCGAGCAAAGAGGAATGAGTTCATGGCGTTGAGCGGGGGCGCTAATGAGTCGGCTTATGGAGTATATGGGTAGATTCTCATCATTGTTGCCTTATGCTTTGGAGGATCGGCCGACACCGAGACCGACCGAGTGTATTATTTCACCGAGGTCTATTACTTACGATCGGTGGTTCAGAGTCACTACACAAATGGAGACTTTACGTAGATTGCATACGAGCGGAGTTTAGCTCGAGAGAGTTACCTACTTACTCATACTACGGAGACTAGATCGGCGGACTCGTAGTCCCGATTGGAGGAGCATCATCGACAAGAAGAGGAAGAAGAATAGGTGGAATTTCCGTGATCGCAGGACTCGTGAGCGTAGGTCCGTTGCACGCCGACGACTATTCGTCCGACCCATACTAATCCGCCAAGCCTAGCTTTGCCGACATCCACCACGCGACCCTTATCGATCGGGACGGCGATCACAGAGAGAGACTCACTGCGAGAGTAGGGTACCGATCAAGAGACAAGCGAGAGGAGGACACGGGGGCCGGGCGACTCGAGACACAAAGTTCCGCACAAGGACGAGGCCAGAGCGGACTCAAGGATCGCAGGATACCCGTACATGTTACAAAGCGGAAAGGTCTGGTCACATACAGAGGAGTGCCCTCAACCACCAAAAATACCGCCACGACATTATCGGCCTCGAAAGAACGCGTTCAGTACGACTGTGAGCACGACCGGGGGGCATCCCGAAACCTTGTCGAGGGTATGATTTCTATTTGTGGTACTTTCATGCACACCATGTTCGATTCGGTTCCACTGTCTCATTTATTGCTTTGGTCGAATGGTAGATAAGCTAGGTTTGAAACCCGTTAGGCTTAGTAAACCCCTCATCCTCGGCAAGACCGGAGATAAGATTTACCCGAATTTGTTGTGCCTCGATATTTCGGTAGAGATAGGGGGTTATGAGTTACCAGTGGATATGAGAGTGCTCGAGTTTTGGAGTTTGATGCTTTGTTGGGCATGGATTGGTCGGGATCGTTTCATGCTCACATTAGTTGTTATGAGAAGAGAATCACGATTCCGTTAGAAGGTGGTTCGAGCTCAAGATTCGGAGGCACGGCATCGCTACTACCTATCACCAGAGGCGGGAAGCCACGAGTGACGAGATTGAGATTGTTGCGGCGTCATGAGCACTGGAGCGAAGCGGGAGATTTGCTTTTCGAAGTACCGGTTGTGTGTAACTTCCCGGATGTGTTTCGGAGGATTTGCCGGATTACCACCACCGAGGGAGATTGACTTTATTATTGACCTTGTCCCGGGGACTAAGCCGATCTCGATACCACCTGCCGTATGGCACCCAGAGAGAGCTTGAAGAGTTGAGAGTCACTAGATGACTTGTTAGAGTTCCGGGCTTCATCGATCGAGTATGTCACCTTGGGGAGCACCAGTTCTATTTGTGAAGAAGAAGGATGGAAGTTTGAGGCTATGCATAGATTATCGTCACCAACCGAATTACGATGAAGAACAAATATCCGTTGCCACGCATTGATGATTTGTTTGATCATTGACAGAGCCAGATGGTTCTCGAAAATAGATCTGCGATCGTGCTATCACCAAATTTCAGGGATTAGGGATGAAGATCGAGAAAAGACGGCGTTCAACGAGATACGGTCATTTTCGCTTTACTGATCATGCGCTCGGTTTGACTAATGCACCGGCAAT
The DNA here is from genome assembly GCA_039657325.1 of Stephania cephalantha. Taxonomy (NCBI): domain Eukaryota; kingdom Viridiplantae; phylum Streptophyta; class Magnoliopsida; order Ranunculales; family Menispermaceae; genus Stephania; species Stephania cephalantha. The sequence goes on from CM077574.1 coordinate 46,762,088, forward strand.
GTTCATGGATCTCATGCATCGTGTGATGAGGGAATACCTCGATCGGTTCGTGATTGTGTTCATAGACGACATCCTCATCTATTCCAGAACTCGTGAGGAGCACGAGGGGCATCTACGAACAGTGTTGCAGACTTTAAGAGATCATCGATCGCTTGCCAAGTTCGTTCGAGTGCGAGTTTTGGTTGTCGGAAGTCCGATTTCTTGGGCATGTTGTTGGAGCTACCGGTGTTGCTGTTGACCCAGAGAAGGTTAGAGCAGTGATTGAGTGGCCTACGCCGACTACCGTTACGCAAATTCGCAGTTTTCTGGGATTGGCGGGATACTATCGCCGATTTGTGCAAGACTTCTCCAAGATTGCTGCTCCGATGACAAAATTGACTAAGAAGAATGCAAAGTTTGATTGGGATGAGGAGTGTGAACATGCATTCAACACTTTGAAGCAGAAATTGACTACCGCGCCTGTGTTAGCGTTGCCCGAGACTGGAAAGACTTAGTGGTGTACACTCGACGCGTCGAAGGTTGGCTTGGGTTGTGTATTGATGCAAGAGGGCAAAGTTATCGCCATGCATCTCGACAAATTGAAAGTGCACGAGAGGAACTACCCGACACACGACTTAGAGTTGGCTGCAATAGTGTTCGCATTAAAAATATGGAGGCACCACTTGTATGGCGTACGTTTCGAGTTATTCACAGACCACAAGAGCTTGAAGTACTTATTCACTCAGAGAGAACTGAACCTGAGACAGAGACGTTGGCTAGAGTTCTTGAAGGACTATGATTCTCTCGTTAGAGTATCATCCTGGGGAAAGCTAACGTGGTTGCGATGCTTTGAGCCGTAGGGGATCGATCTTTGAGGTGGTCGTATGTCGATGACTCACGAGTATGGTCTTCTTGAGAGGCACCAGGAGTTGAGGAGTTCGGCGGACGTACGGGGACTACCGGGATACGATTTGTGGTCGATGAGGTTGCGATCAGTTTCACCGTTTCACTCGATCGTTCTCGAGGGACAAGAAGGCGATGAATCGTACCAACAATTCAAGCAAGATGGTGCGACGTCGTAACATCCAGATTGGAGTCGGTCGACGGACTCTTGTTTGAGGTATCGTGGGCGATGTGGATTCCATTGGCGGTGACTTACGCACCGAGATACTCCAGAGGCTCACCGTTCTCGATTTTCGTGCATCCGGTCGAACCAAGATGTATCTTGACATGCGCCGTCTCTTTTGGTGGCCGGGGATGAAATCGATGTGTCGAATTCATTAGAGCGTGCGAGATATGCCGGCGTGTGAAAGTTCGAGCATCGACGGCTGGAGGATTGCTGCAGCCCTACCTATTCCTCAATGGAAGTGGGAGCACATTGCTATGGATTTTGTCGCTGGCTTGCCCCGATCTCCTCGTGGCCATGATAGCATCCGGTAATTGTGGATCGATTGACGAAATCGCTCATTTCATACCCGTATCCACTACACATCGAGTTGACAGACTGAGCATTCTATACGAGCGGGAGATTGTCAGACTGCACGGAGTTCCGTTGTCGATCGTGTCAGATCGAGGAGCGCAGTTTACTTCGTTATTGTGGCAGAGCATGCAGGCTCAGTTCGGCACCAGACTAGAGTTGAGTACGGCGTTCGCTGGCACGTACGACAGACGGACAGTCCGAGAGGTTGATACAGGTGTTGGAAGACATGCTCAGGATGTGTGTTTTGGAATACGGCGGGTCGTGGGAAGAGTATCTTCATTTGTGCGAGTTTGCTTACAACAACAGTTATCAGGCAAGTATCGGTATGGCACCGTTTGAGGCGCTCTATGGCGAGCCTTGTAGATCACCTTCTTCTTGGGGCCGAGCGAGAGGATGTTGTGACCGTTGGTCCCGAGACTCGTTGTTGATCACACCGAGAAGGTACGGCATCCGTCGAGGCTTAAGAGTGCTCAAGAGCGGCAAAAGAAATACTATGATCGATATCACGATGAGCTTCAATACGACGTGGGGACTATGTATACACGAAAGTCTCGCCTCGAAGGGTCACAAACGATTCGAATCAAAGGGAAGCTTGCTCCTAGATTTATCGGTCCCTTCAAAGTTGTGAAGAGGGTCGGTAAGGTTGCTTACCTGGTTAGAGTTACCGCCGGCGCTCGTCGGTGTTCACCCAAAGATTTCACATTTCAATGCTTCGACTAGATAAGTCGGCGGAGGGCGACGACCTACCGTGGACCTGAGTCAGATCGAGTTGCAAGACGATGCCACGTACGAGGAACAACCAATTCAAATTGTCGACCGTAAAGTCAAGATATTGAGGAACAAGGAAATCCCTTCCGTTCTCGTGAAATGGCAATTCCATGGGGACGAGGAGTTAACTTGGGAACTAGAGTCATACATGCGAGAGCACTTTCCTATCTATTTGATTCCGTGAGTCGAAGTTTAGTTTACTTATTAATAAATTTCGGGGTCGAAATTCTAATAAGTGGGGAGGCTGTAACATCCCTCGATTTCTAACACGACTTATGTGACACGTGTCAGGATCGTGACCCGGCCACGCGATACTGGACGGTACTTCGAACCTTGGGAGTCGACACCGAGGTAATTTTACGATTTTTGATATGTGTAATAGCATTATGGATTAAATGCGTGTCACGAGCCACTCGAGCGATTTCCTTTTTGTTTTTACGTGAGTTCTCGCCTAGGTAGCCGGGGAGGAAATACAGTGAAAGTGTGCACGTGACGGAGGAAAATACGGGTCGATGAGGTAAGGTGAGTCCGGGAACCCAGGGGTTAAGGTTGGGGACTTGTGGGTGGGCAAGGCACACCTAGGACACACCCCACCACATTGATTTGAAATTTCATTCAAAAAGAAACCAACCACCCCACCCACTCCCATCACTCACACCTCACACTCCCATCACTCACGTCACCCCCCATCATTCTCTCTCTCCTCCCGATTTTTCAACTCCCTCCCATCACTCACGGTTTCAAAATCACTCTCTCTCGCGTTTCACTCCTCACTCACGGTCTCTCTCCCTCGCCTCACCGCCGCCTCCGCTCTCGCCGGTGGCCCACCCGGGGACGCCGGAGGAAGCCGCCAACCGGAGGTAACACTCTCACCTCGGTTTTCTCTCTCTCTCTGCGTTTCACTTCTCTCACGGGCTCTCTCTCTCTGTGGTTCGCTCACCATTCGGTTGGCCGAGACCAAGCCGTCGTCGGAGGTCCGTGGTGGCGAGGAAGGTCGCCTTGAGGTCTCACACTCTCTCTCTCTCCCTGAGCACTCGACCACTCTCCCTCTCCTCACGGTTTGCTCTCCCTCGGCTCACGTTTCTCTTCATTTTTTTTGTTTTTGTTGTTGTTCGTCACACTTGTTACGTGTGCATGTGGGCTGCCGTGATGAGGACCGGCCGTGGGCGACCTCCGGAGACCCACCGAAGTCCAAAACATCCGGAAACAACCCCGCATGGCCCATGCAAAGTACTTGTTGTATACATACAACAAATTCGGTTTTTGTTAGGTATTGACCCTCTCGCCGGAAAAGGTCCTCACTGGCGGCGCCACCGCCGGACCACCAGAACCGGAACGTGTCGGGGACCCCACCAAAACTCGTATGTGGGTCCCACAACCCTAAAAGTGGCCAAAAACAGTTTTTAGGTGCAAAGGAATCGATATTTGTACGTCGGAGGCTCGCCGGAAAACACCATCGCCGGCGGTCCTACCGGTCGAACCACGATCATTAAAGGTTGTCGAGGTCTCACTTAATATTAGTTGACGTCTAGCAATCCTCGGTTAAGTCCGAAACAAACGTACGTAAGACTTTTGGAATTAGTTCGTGTGATGCCATCGTCGAGTCGAAAAAAAAAAATGTATAGTTGCTATTCAAACGTCGCGTGGCGATGAATGGCTATGACGTCGTGATCATGTTGCCGGTCCGCGAGACCATGACGTGACCCGCATACGATCGAGCCGAGCCTATGACTCGCGATGAAGCGAATACGTAGTTTGTCTTCAAAACCCGAGAAGAGTGTCTTCTTTTATTTATTAAAATGTATGACCGTCCGAGCCATTCAAAACATTGGAAATGATGATAAGTTTAAACCTAAGTGTTAGTGAATGACTCGACCTAATAACACGAGTTTCCGACCTTGTCGGAGTAACGGGAAACTTGAGGATACGCGTTAGGAGTCGCGGGAGTTTTACGTGGATTACGATAATCTCGTGTAAGTACACTTGCCTTAAAAAGCATTTGTACGTTAGTAAGCCAATAAGAAGATATCATGTGATTCATTTTCACTTTTCTTGTGTTCGTTATTATCCCATCATTGGCATTCCATTCTATGTTCTTGTATGTGTGTTCTTGGCATAAGTACGTCTCGAAGGTACATGCGCTGCACTTTAGAAGGGATAAAACGCGGCACTCGAGCGCACGAGTGTTTGACCACCCCTAGTGATTGTGTGATACCATGTACTTGGATTGTTGTGGATGGTTGTGGATTGTTGTGGTATTGTTGTGGAATATGGACTACTTATTGCCTCTCTTGACTCGTAGAACACGCATGTTTCGATTGTTATCATTTCCGATCTGTCTATCATGCATTCTTGCTTATTTATATTCTGCATTTCAAGTTCGCATGATATTTAGACTGTCTTGTTTGTCGTTTCATGAATTAATTTATGTTATATTCTTCCGGCTTTACTTTCAATTTCTCTCGATTGCTCACCGTCTAGTTTGTGACGGTGGGTGCGATAAGACGGAGAGCGATAGGGGCAAGGGATCGTGTCTAGGAGACTTTTTGTGAGCGGTGGACGTGAGGTACCGAGATGTAGGCTCGTACCTATCCTTTTTGTATGACGTTTATGTATATACATATATGGTTGTTTTGGAACCGGAACTAGGTTTGAGGTGATTTCCATAATTTCATTTTGTTGACTTGGATATGACTGTCTTGGGGGTTTCCACATTTATATAGATTCCTAATTTCCTTGATTGAGTTATTTCCCATTATTTGATTAGAATATGATTTTTGCTTCCGCTCGTATTATAACCGCAATAACTCTTTCATAAACCTTAAAAACCTTAAAATGTTAATAAGTTGAGGCCGACTAGGCTCGTCCGATTGAGAAATCGACTCGGGACTGCACGGTCTAGGCGGGCGTACCCAAATGCATTGGGAATTTAGGGTCATCACGTAAGAACGCTTCCACTTACACTTCGTAGTCAATCTTACGCTTCGTAGTCAATGAGGAGTCCTCTTGTGTTGGTATCTCACTTCCCATGGCTCTTGTATTGTTTTTGCCTTTTCCACAGATTTTTGACTTGCTTTTTCCATTGTCTGCGGGCCTGGTTATGAGCTTTCTCTATTTTCTCCGACTCATGACGTATTTTCTCCTCGGCAAACTCATAACCGTAAGGAGTACTCGTAGTTGATTTCTCACTCGTGTCAATCTTGAGCTTCTTCTTTTTCCTTGGCCAACCCTTTGTTTTCACTTTCTCTTTTAGAGCCTCAATGATAGTTAATGTAGGCAAATTGATTTCTTTCAACTTTTACACAATTTTTGCCCTCAAGTAGAGCCTCCATTCTTGAATCTTTGCTCCATAGCCTCTAATTCCATACGGTACATAAATTTCAAACTCATCATTATCGGATGATGAATGTATTGGGGTCATGTTTAGTTTTTTCCACCGTGGGTGGATCTCGTCGAAACTAATACGGTTGTCGTCCATAATGTGTAATTAAAGCTCATGAGCACATGGCAACCCATGAGTGGCGCGACACACACCCACATAAGCTCCTATCAAATCCAACAACATTGCGAAATTTTTTCACTTCCTTATCAATTTCATCCAAGGCATTCTTTCCAACAAAACCAATTATGTTACTATAAATGTGGTCTTTAAAATGATGTGCCACTAGATGCATATATGTATTGAAGGATCTTGTAATACCGTGGTGCCGATTCTTTAAGACATTGTGTATATTCTCCCACGAGTCGCAAAATGACCTCATGAGGTTCTCGATTCTCTCTTCAACATACCAGTGTGCACTCTCAACACGAGATGTAGTAGCGAGTGCCAAAGTGCAAGACATTATTAGTCCAAGCCACACAAACTTCTCCTTGTGTATCAACCATGTGTATGATACATAGTCAACCAACCCTTTCACACCACCATATGCCTCTTGTAGGTTATTCAGCCGACCAATGTATGATGCCTCGGTCTCTGCGTATACCAAGTCATTCCACATCCGATACCGTGCATCCCACTCTTCTTCGTTTTAGAATAGTCCTCTTGTCTTGGATATCACATTCATGTTGACATGCCACCCGCTTAGTAAGTAGGTGGTGGTCGAAACACCTCCTCTATGGTCGAAATTAAATCAACTCCAACTCCCTATCTGTCAATATAACCCCATGGAGCTCCCATCCGTCTAATAAATCCTTCAAATGACCCAAAGCCCACGCGTAGTCAACCTGTGTCTCATTCAATAGTGAAGCTTGAGCCGCTATGAAAGTCAAGTGCATAGAAGTGACCCCAACAATCTCTAGCAATGGGAATTTAAATCGATTAGTCTTGTAGGTGCAATCCATGATAAAGATATGAGGGAAACATCTCAGAATATCAATCAAGGTATGGGCAAAGAAAATGGCCCTGAGACGGCACGTTCCCGCCCAAAATGCGTGTGGCTCGATATAGTTGTGCACATCCAACTTTTGCATTATGAGCGCATTTTTGTCTTCCCCTCCCCCTTGATCCTTTTCAACCTTGCACTTGCATTGTAGATAGTCTTCATTGAAGTGGCCTTTTTAGGATTCTTTCAGGGTGCAAGAAGCCTCCACGAATATGCAAGCCCCACCAAACTGTTTGTCAGTCTATGGTTGTGCATCCCACATACAATTCTAACACTCCACTCGCCATCTACCTCGTGTTTTAGGACAAACTTAAACTGACACCCGCACTTCTTTATGGCAGTAAGTTTTTTCTTCTATTCTTTTTCCATATTTTCCTTACTCTCATTTTTCTTACCCTTTCCCTATTTTGTACTATATTGGCCAGACCAATCACATCCCATCGTCATTCTTGCTCACCGACCACTCCCACTTGAGCCGACATCAAATTTCAAAATTATGACAACAAACCCATATTCTGCAGCTGTATTCTAAGCCCAAGTAAGAGCCTCCTCTCTTAAATTCATTGGCACATACGGTTTGAATGCAAACTTAAAGTCTGGGTAGGCCTCCCCCTCCCCAGATGTACCAGCTGCGGATGCACAAGCTTCATCACCTATAATAACCTACAAGAACTAATAGAAAAACCATTAACAACAGGATCAATGTAGAAAATCAAATTTTCTAATTCAAATTATAGTTGGCGGTGAAGCAGATGCGATAGCCATAAAGCCCTGTCGTTTTAGAAGACCGACAGTGACAACAAACTGTCGGCTACATATGACCGTTTCACCTCTAACCCTATCAGTCTAAATAAACCGTTAGCCACTTTCGCCTAACGGCTCTGTGTGACTGCACTCCACGGGATTCAGACTGAAAACACTAACTTATAAAAAATGACGAAACATAGGAACCCACATAAGAAAACTTACATCTTCTTCTTTGATATCGCCTCGTTCAACAACCTCTTCGAGATATTATATCGGTCGTGGCGCGACAATCACGACCAATATGGAAGCGGAACAACCAAAACTAGTCAAACAACAATCAAACCACAAAGGAAAAGGTCAAAACGAAGATAAACGAGTTCCTAACAAACTTACCTAGTCGGTTTTGTTTATTTTCGTCGATTTCCCACAATCGGAGGACGTGTGTTGGAGTGGAGTTTCAGTGCCTTCCCGCGGAGCAATCCTCTTTCAAAAATGGATGGGAGGGAATCGTGGGGTATGGAGGAGTAAAACATCCTTATATATGGGGACATAAGGGACATTTCATATGGAGGTACAAAAAAAAAAAATCAAAAACGGGGTATAATGAGTAATTTGTGGGGCCGAAATAGCGGTGCCTATTTAATTAAGGTAGTTCCAGATTTCAAGATGCAATATAATATATATTCTCGTTTCATTGGTTGAAATATTGTAATAAGTTGGTTTACCCTATTAATGTGCCTTTTTAGCCTTACAAAAAAAGGACAATGCTTAAATGTGGACGAGTTGCTATTTTTTTTAATAAAAGGTTGTATTCATATTTTATTCGACGCCGAGATCATTTAGTACAACTAAAGCTACCTCATCAAGAGGTTGAGTTCATACATTTGACTATTTATCTTAGCATATGTACAAGAAAATTGCGTTAATATATGAGCATCCACATTCATTGGCCTACAAATGCTAAACCATCCAAAACACAACAAAAAAAGAAAATTAAACTTCTAATCGGGGAAGAAAATCTAAACTTCTACCGAGGGGAAAAATATTGATTTAATAAAAATATCAATAAAAATTATCGATCCAATAGCCACATGTATTTTCACACACAAGCTAGCGTAAATGGAGATATATAATTGAAGACTCGACTTGTACCAATGTTGAATCGATAACCAACACGAAATGAACTATTCATCGATCTCAGATCTAATCAAATTTGTTTTATTCGGCGAACAAAAAAAATGATATCGTTAGAGCCATTGCCGATCAAAAGAAAAGATCAACGATGACTCAAAAATTAAAATTACAAAAAGAGCTATAGAATAAGAAATTGAGCTTTGTAAGATTTTGGAGGAGGCACCTAGTGATAAATATGGATGAGTTGGTGCACTTGATCACGAATAATTTTTTTTTTTTTTTAAAGGATAAGACAACAAGCTGGCAACAAGCCTGACAATGATTAAATTTTTAAACCTACGTTAGGCTGGGACACCATATCAAACCTCTCTAGTATGTATACAAAACTCACATAAAAAAAAAAAAAAAAAAAAAAAAAAAAAAAAAAAAAAAAAACGGATATTCCAATATAAATAACCTCGTTTTTACTTTTGTTTTCGCTCCAATTTTCAAACCCCACCCACACCCCCTCCTGGCCCTAACCACGTCCAGATTCATCCTCCTTCGCGTCCGTTCTTTCCAATCTCGACCACCATTCCTTGTCAACACACAACACCGCACCAAACCAAATCACGTCCATATTCATTACTCTGTTTTTGGAACTCCATTTCAACAAACCCAACTCCGCCATTAAAACACAATTCAAGCTCAACCCCGCATCGATCTCCCACTACAATCCATTGATTTCAAACCCTAATTTGATTAATGGATCTCTCGCTCGGTTTCCAGACACACAGTTCGTGTACTTCAAACCCTAATTCGATCTTCCGCTTCGAATCGCACAATCGGTCGCCAATTCAGCTCCAATTGCTCGAACAGGACGAGCAATTCGCGAGCAATGAAGATGAGGAAGAAAGGGGGTTCAGCATTTTAGGGCAAACAGTGTGTTTGAAGAAGAGGGGGAGGAGCAGGGGAGACAGGGAGCCCTCGTGTTCTTCATCGACCGCGTCGCCTTCGACGAAGAGGGCAAGGGCGGATGATCAATTGGAAGGGATTAATCTTCCCCAGGCGAGTCTGGAGGCGAGGCGGGGGCGGTGGAGGCGTGGGGGAATCAGTCGATTCGCGTCGCTGATCCGGAGGTGTTTGAGTTGATGGTGAAGGAGAAGCAGAGGCAATTCAGGGGATTGAGCTTATAGCTTCGGAGAATTTTGTGTGCAAAGCAGTGATGGAAGCCCTAGGGAGTCACTTGACGAATAAGTACTCCGAGGGGATGCCGGGGGCGAGGTTCTATGTAGGGAATCAATGGATTGATCGGATCGAAACGCTTTGTTGTGATCGAGCATTATCTGCATTTCATCTTAGTAAGGAGAATTGGGGGTTAACGTTCAGCCATACTCGTGTACCTCGGCGAATTTGGCGGTTTTTACGGGGATTCTTAATCCGAGTGATCGAATTATGGGGTTGGATACGCTTTCAGGAGGGCATTTGAGTCATGGGTACTGTAAGCCGAATGGGAAGAAGGTGTCTGCCTCGTCGATTTTCTTTGAGGCTTTTGCTTATAAGGTGGATCCTAGTACTGGGAGGATTGATTATGAACAATTGGAGGAGAGGGCGGTTGATTTTCGACCGAAGATATTGATTTGCGGTGGGAGTTCGTATCCGAGAGAGTGGGATTATGCAAGGTTAAGAAAGATTGCTGATAGGTGTGGAGCATTTCTCATGTGTGATATGGCTCATATCAGTGGCCTTGTTGCTGCTCAGGTGTGTGTTTTCTCATTTGTGCTCCTCATGGCATGCTTTAATCTTTTTTGGCCTATAGATGCTTAAATTTCGTATGTTTGGGAACATGTTAAGAGCTATTGTTGATTGATGGGAATCCAATAATGGATTTCAAGCTATTATTATTATTAGCTATCACTTCTTTAAGCATATTATGAGGAGTGTTGAAAGTTGATACATTTAATGACTTGGAGCTGTTGGATTCAAATTCGTATACCTTCATGTATCGAAGTTTTTTCTTTACTTCTCTAACTTTTCCATTGAAATTATCTATTGTGTGGAAATCTGAAACTATCAATTGCATTAAATCGAGTGCAATGGAAGAGTTTGATCCATGTAGCCAACCCCAATTAATATGTTGTTGTTGTTGTTGAGGAGATCGGAAACTGAGAAATGCCCGTGTCACTCGAAAACTTGTATGGTCACCCTACCAATGATATTTTGTAGTGTTAGTTCCAGTGAAACAATTATTGAAACCACTTGACAATTTTAAATCAGTTGTTACTTTTTGCCTATCGATATCTATTGGGATTTCATGGGATTATTAGCATAACAAAGAATTTTGTTCAAGCTGATTTGTGATATTCATAGTGATTGTCTCGTGCTCTTTTGTTCTCTGCATATGGCCTTGAATGAATATTTCTTAAAATAGTGAGAGGGGACAGAATCGTCTCAAGAAATTAATGTTTCACTTGTGATTGATGGTTATATGTGCAGGAATGCTTAAGCCCTTTTGATTTTTGTGATATTGTTACCTCAACAACTCACAAAGGTCTACGTGGTCCTAGGGGTGGTATGACCTTCTACCGGAAAGGAAAGAAGCTTGGGAAAGGAGGGGCAGTTGTGAATGATGCAGATGATGACCACCAATATGATTTAGAGGACAGAATAAATTTTGCTGTTTTTCCATCGTTGCAAGGTGGACCTCACAATAACCACATTGCAGCTCTTGCGATAACTTTAAAACAAGTGGCTACCCCCGAGTACAAAGCTTATATGCAACAAGTGAAAAGAAATGCTCGTGCCCTGTCGGTGGCTTTGCTTGCGAGACAATTCACATTGGTCACAGGAGGCACAGACAACCATATGGTGCTTCGGATTTGAGACATCTTGGATTAACAGTATCCTCTTGAAACCCGCTTCTCATCATTGAAACTAGAGATCCTAGTAATTGTTACTAGCATATTGACATTTAGGATTAATAACAAATTTCTACAAAGCTTTTCACGGGTTACTTTCAATTTTAGGTTCTTGACATTTTAGGAGATGTTCTACACGAACTTGTCATCGTGATATGGTGGGAAGACCGAGTTAAAGCAATGCAATTTGCTTAAACTTGATCTTACTTATTTTGAACATTTAGCCCATGGCAACAATACCATGCATTTTTTTTTTTTTTGTCAAATTTGTCGCATTGATGTTCTTACAACCCAAAAAGGGTACAAACTATCTATTACAACGAGGATAATAGATATTACAATCTACTGAAAGCTCGGAACAACATCCTCATGAAGAGGGCAACAACCCCACAAGGGGGACAACTAACTCCGAAGGGACAAGAACACTCTAGATCACTAAACCGGATGGAGGCAAAAACAACAAGATAAGAAAGATCTCACGCCTTCGTAGTGACGAGCCATCTATGACGCCGCTCGTCACCTCGTCTGGTCGGTCGTCGACGTTCGACACCGCTAATAATGAAAACTCCCAACATCTTGCTGCTTCTTCATCATCCGTTCCAAGACCTAGACAAAAGAGGGTCATCGGTTGTGTATTTTAAACCCACTAGAAGCTGCCAAAAAAAGAGGGAGAGGAGAAAAAGGGAGGAGAAGGTGGAGAGAAAGAAAAAAAAATGAAGATAGGGAGGGCCACAGGTGGTACTATGAGATGGGGAAACACAAGTGGGAGGAAGTGGGGTAGAAGGGTCTCGGGAAGGAAAAAGAGAGGGAGGTGGAGACGTGACAAAATGGAGAAAGGAAGAAGGAGAAGAACAGGGGGCTAAGAGAACAAGAAGAAGAAGAGCGGGGGAGAGCATAGGAGAGAAAAGGGAGAAGAAGAATAGGGGGCCACCGATGATTTCCACGACCGCCGAAGCGGGTCTCATCGGCGTCGGTAGCCCCAGGAGTTGCAGATCTGGGGGCGAAGCTTAGCGGCGCGCTAGGGTTTCTTCGAGAGAGAGAGGTGCCCAATACCATGCATAGTGAAAGTGCTTACTTTTGCCCTTTTAAAAATTTCCCTATATTTGAACTGTACTTCTGAAGAGTTTATCTCTGCAACTTTAGTATTATAAGGACTTGTAGCAATCCTAATCCTCTCAAAACTCTAGGTAAGGCAGATGGTGAGTTCTAAGTGCTTGAATTGACTGCGATTGTAATCAATCAAGTTGACATAACTTTCTTAATACAACAACAACAACAAAGCCTCGGTTCCAAATTTAGTTGAGGTCGGCTTCATGGATCAAATTCTTCCATTGCGAGTGATTTAGTTGGGGTCAACATAACTTTCTTATTAGTAGTTGAAAATCCCTATCATGCGATGGTCTATACATTGTATTTCAAAGAACTCAAATGTTCTTGGTTTGAACCAAACAAGTTTGAGACATGCCACAGTACAAACTTTAATGGCGGAAAAGGGTATGTTTCCTCCTTGACAACCCACATAAAATCTCAAATCTGTATATTTCTAGAACTGACTGAAGCACCAATTCCCGAAAATTCTTGGCTGGCATGATTTATTTATTGCATAAGTTTAGATAACCGAAACTAGTAACGCTAACTTGCTTTCGATCTTGTTGTCTGTTCTGTAGATTATTTGTGTATTCTGCATGCATGCTTTGTATTTAAGCAGGCTTTGATCTTTCGTTTCCATGTTTTGCTCCTTTTTGCAGGTAGGAACTATGAGAAGGTCTGTGAAATGTGCCACATTAGTCTCAACAAAGCTGCTATATTTGGAGATAATGGTTCTGTTTCCTCTGGCGGTGTAAGAATTGGTATGTCGATGTTCATTCTTAACCGATGGCTTCAATCTATGTAGTTCTCGTGCTCACAGAATTTCTTCGTCCTTGTCAGGAACTCCTGCCATGACAACAAGAGGCTGTCTAGAGTCCGATTTTGAAACAATTGCTGACTTCCTATACATGGCCGCGCAGATATCAAGTACAATCCAGAGGGAGCATGGGATGTCTCAGATAAATTTTTTAAAAGGCTTGCGGAGCAACAAGGACATAGTTCAGCTTCGTTGTCGAGTTGAGGCTTTTGCCACACAGTTTGCAATGCCTGGATTTGACATGTGATCATGTTAAAGAGGCAATTGCCATGTACAGCTCAAATTTTCTTCCCTACAAAATTCCAAATAGTGGAAGTTCACTTTTTAATGGTTTATTTTGATGCATCGTAAAATTTAAGCTTACACTTAGATGACAGAGTAGAACTGCATGTTTCTCATTTTTACCAAAGTTCTTATACTTGTCATTTGTAAAAAATTATACTAAAAATTAAAAGTTATACGGCAACATCTTTCAGTGATATAGTATCATTGTAATCCAAATTTAATGCATGTTGAATGTGTTTTAGCTTCTAGTTGATTTTATTATAAGTTAGTTTTGACATTCATGATTTTTTTCAGAAAAATTTCATGTATGGTGGCATCAACTTTGTGAAGGTTCTTACAATTTTGCATTGAGATGTGCGCGTGTTCTTGTGTATATGTCTAAAGGACGTGTTCTCGTGTATATTTAAGAGACCTTAACAATTGTGTAGTTGAAGAATGTCATCATATCTGGCCGATTTCCTTGAGTTGCATATGGAACATATCTCAATGAAATTTATACCATTATGTAGCAAATGCATGCAAATATCTTGTCTATGTCTAAGGTGTAAGACCATAATGTGTCTTATAACATCTTTTTATTTATGTAATGAATAAATTATGTAACGTATGGACCTAAAGACTCTTGAACTCCTTACCGTTATCAATTTGCTGAAAATTAGTGTTAGCGTGAGGAAGCTCAATGGTTCTCCCTTAAACTTATAAAATGATACTTGTATAATCAAACAAGATGTCGAAAAGTTTTAAGCCTCATGGGGACGAGCTAATTCTCTAATTGACCTATATTTTACTATGTTTAAAGTATGTTTACATAAGGGACCTCTGCAACTGTGTGGTAAAAGGTCGTCCAACTGGAGTGGGACGATGTCACCATATGATCGCCCAAATTTGCGAGGAACCATCGAGAGAGACCTAGGATTTTAGAAAAACGCATCTCGAGGAATCCGACCAGATATTTTCTTCTCCTCCCACTCCAGTTAAAAAAGTGGAAGATAACAACAACAAACAATCCCTTCAACACATCCATTAATGGAGTCCAAAGCTCTCCCTCTAAACCCTCCAAACCCCAACTTTTGAATGGAAAATCTCCTCTCCTTGACCTCTCCAAACACTCTCTGAATTTCTCAATGGATCTCTCCACACCCTTCTTCACTCACCTCCTCTCCTACCCATCAGACCTCTCATTCCACTCATCCCTCCAAAACCCCTCAAAACCCCCAAATCCCCACTGCCGAGATCCCCAAACCCCCGAGTTCGCGCCGTCGCGGTGAACCCCCAACAGCCAAGCCCCCAGAGGCTCCTCAAAGAGCTTGGCGAGCGAAAACGAGCTGTCTCGCCCAAGAAGAAAGTGCCCCCAAAGAGGTTCATTCTGAAGCCCCCATTGGACGACAAGAGACTGGCGGAGAGGTTCCTCAACAGCCCTCAATTGTCCCTCAAATCATTCCCATTGTTGAGCTCTTGCTTGCCCTGCTCCCGCCTCGGCAATGCCGATAAGGCGTGGATCGACGAGTACTTGCTCGAGGCCAAGCAGGCCTTGGGGTACCCTCTCGAGGGGTCTGAGGGTTTTGGTGATGACAACCCTGCTAAGCAGTTTGATACATTGTTGTATTTGGCTTTTCAGCACCCGAGTTGCGACAGGACTAAAACCAAGCATGTGAGGCATGGGCATTCCAGGTTGTGGTTTTTGGGGCAGTATGTGTTGGAGTTGGCGTTGGCTGAGTTTTTCTTGCAGCGGTATCCGAGGGAGTCGCCCGCACCGATGAGGGAAAGAGTGTATGCATTGATTGGGAAGAGGAGTTTGCCTAGGTGGATTAAAGCTGCTAGCTTGCAGAATTTGGTGTTTCCATTTGATGAGATGGATAGGATGGTTAGGAAGATTAAAGAGCCTCCTGTGAAGTAAGTTACTTCTGATTGTTTCGAGTTTTGATTAACTAATGTCTTTGATTTTGTAGTGGTAGTTTATGGGGTTTTGAATCTTTTTGATTGAATGTTAGTTAGTGTATAAGTAAGCATAGGTGGGGGTGGTGAATGATGATGATGATGATGAGCTTGATTTAAAGTCCGACATACTGTCTTAACTACGCCCCTATCCAAAAGAAAAAGAAGTTGAGAAAATAATGGTCCTATCAAAAGAACTTGTGAAAATAATAGCAAATCTCTATAAAGTCATTGAACAGAACCATAATTTATGCTACTAATAGCAGTTGATGCACCCTTCATCTTGTTCCCGTTATTTCGTTTCTTTATCGCCGATTTGCCTATTACAATTGGAGTGCAAGTGAAAATAAATTATGTTTCTTCTAGCCCACATTGTATAAAGTAACAATTATTCTTACATGCTCTATAATATCTATATCTATAAGATTAAGTATTTGTTGGGAAAGTCTGGATAAAAGAGGAGGGGTCCAAAATTATAATACCGACAACAAAGCGTTAACCACAAATTAATTGGGCTCGGCTACATGGATTGAGATTTTCCATTTAGCTTCGCATTCATCATATGACTATCATTATGTGAAAATTTCATTGCTAGCTTTTAACAACTTCCCGTTAAATGACTTGTCAAGAAAGAAGAAAATAGGTATCTCTTCCTATCGTCAAGCTTAAACTAGATTACTTCTGTGATACACCGATAAGCCTCCTATTAAGCTGAAGTATTCTCGAAGGCACAAGAAGCATGAGGGGACACGTGGCGAAGCATCGGTGGACAAACACTAAGTGAAGGGAAGTGGGGACCAACCGCATTGGTCCAGATTAGTTACGATAAGTAGAGTATATAAATAAGGAAAAACTGTGAAGAAGGGATTATGTTGTATGAACTGATTTTGGGAGTAAATAGACTACTCGAATTGTCTATCTGTTCTTGTAATTTCCTGTGATCATCAATACAAATCTGGTTTCTCTTGATTTTGGTCTCTTCAAATCCTAGTTGAGTCTATCAAATTGGTATCAGAGACAGTGATCTGATTCAATGGGGGGCCCTAAACAAGGAGATGCTAAGTTTGCAGCGATGGAGAAGGAGATGGATCGCATGAGGGGGGATCTCAACCGGTTCTCTGCAATGGAGGAGCGGATGGATACTCTAACGCAAAGTTTGGCACAGATGGTGCAATCACTAAGTGATACGCAGCGATCGGTGCAAGCTCTGTCCAAAGGCAAGGGAGTTCCAGTCGATGATGGCAGCAACACGTCTGGGGTCAGTGGTGGAGTTCCGATCGGGTCGGGACAGGAGGATCGAAGCCCGATCTCAACAGATCCGAGACCAGGCAGTCAGACTCGAGCCCCCAAGGTAGGATCCCATCTACCTTATCGCCCTTTTGATTTTGCTTCCGGTGGGAACAATGCCGATTTCAACACCTCCTCGGATGCATGGCGGGGGGCGAAAACCGCAACCGCGCTTTTTAATGGCGAGAACCCTAAGGGTGGTTGTTTCGGCCGGAGCTTTATTTCGAGATCAATCGACTCTCCGATGCGGAGCGAATTATGGCCACGGGAATTTGTTTCGATGACGAGGCATTGGCTTGGTTTCGGTGGTCTGATTCACGAGTTCCTTTTGTTAGTTGGACAGACCTCAAAACTCAGTTGCTGAAGCGTTTCAGTGAGTCTCAATTCGGTAACCTCAAGGAACGCCTGCTTGATCTCAAACAAACTGGATCGGTGATGGAATATCGGCGGAACTTCGAAACTCTGGCGGCATCCGTCCTAGGTATTCCGGAGGATATCGTGGAGAGCATATTCATGAAAGGGTTGAAACTGAACATTCGTTCCGAAGTTCGTTTGTTGAAACCAGTAGGTCTCCGGATCTGATGGTGACGGCTCAAATGGTGGAAGAGAAGATACTGGCAACGGGGATGGGCCGTGGGGGAGTGGTGGGCTTACACTCAAACCCAAAACCGTCACCACTTAAAACATCGGGCCCAGAGTATGTTGGGCCCGGGTCCATCTCCTTAGGGTCCAGGACCGCGCCTCCTACTGTTAACCCTCCTATCAATAATCCTAAGCCGCGTCGTCGTCTCCAGTTGACAGAAGCCGAATTCCAGACGCGAAGGGCGAAAGGTCTCTGTTTCTCGTGTGATGAGAAGTTCACTCCAGGGCATGTGTGCAAGAAGCTGCTACAATTGACGCTGGTCAACGATGATGATCCCGGGGATGCTGCCGATGTCGAAAATGACTCGGAAGGCCGAGAGTGGCGAGAATTCGCTGTGTTTTGAGAATATTGAGTTGTCGATGATGAATACAAAGGATGGGGCCGACTGCACGGAACCATGAAGCTCGCGAGGGATGTTGGGCACTAAAGAGATCACTGGTCTCATTGATTGTGGAGCTACACACAATTTTATATCTCAAGACCTCGTGGATGAACCGCAACTTCCATTAACTCGAAACCTCCAAATACGGTGTGATGATGGGCACGGGATCAGCGGTCATGGGCCGCGGAATTTGTCGGGCTCTACCCCTCCAGCTTCAAGAGTTGGCGATTGTGCAAGATTTCCTTCCACTTCGGTTGGGTAGCACCGATGCGATTTTGGGCATGTCTTGGCTGCAGGATTTGGGTAGCATGGAGGTGGATTGGAATCGCCTCACCATGAAGTTCATCAGTGAAGGCCGCACTTACCTATTACAAGGAGACCCGAGTTTGTGTAAGCGCAGTGTATCGATGAAGACACTATCTAAAGACCTACTCCATGCTGGTCAAGGGGTACTGGTCGATCTATGCTCGTTGGTCTCCGTCGCGACGGTCGAATCTTCTGTCGTCGTCTGCTCCGGTGGTTTTTCCATCTTGGTTTGATGCTCTTTTTCAACAGCTCGAAGGTGTTCGGGCCTATCACTACCCTTCCACCCGAGAGGAGATTGATCATGCCGTGACTTTGTTGCCCTCGGCCGGTCCAAAGAACGTCGCCATACGGCACCCACATTTTCGTAAATCAAATTGAGAAGCTAGTTCGCGACATGTTATCTTGGCGGATCATCCAACCTTCCACAAGCCCTTTTTCAAGCCCTGCTCTTAGTGAAGAAAAAAGACGGGAGTTGGCGTTTCGTGTTGACTATCGAGCATTAAATAAGATGATCCGTACTCGATCGGTTTCCCATTCCGGTCGTTGATGAATTGCTCGACGAACTACATGGAGCATCGATTTTTTCCAAGCTGGATTGAAGTCGGGCTATCACCAAATTCGTGTGAAGTCCTCGGATGTTCCAAAGACTGCATTTCGCACCCATGAGGGGCATTATGAGTTCCTAGTGATGCCATTTGGTTTATCCAACGCGCCGGCAACTTTTCAAGCTCTTATGAACCGGGTATTTCGACCTTTCTTACGCCACTTTGTGCTTGTGTTTTTTGACGATATTTTGGTCTATAGCAGGGATCTTGCGACGCATATGGACCATTTGTCCCGAGTTCTTCAGGTGTTACTGGACAACCATCTCCATGTTAATGCCAAGAAGTGTGTTATTGGGCGGCATTCAATTGAGTACTTGGGGCATTGGATTTCAGCCACAGGGGTTTCGGTGGACCCATCCAAAATTGATGCAATGCAGCGATGGCCGTCACCTACAAACATTAAGGAGTTAAGGGGTTTCCTCGGTCTTACTGGCTATTATCGGCGTTTTGTGGCAAATTATGGGTCAATTGCTCTACCACTTACCAAGCAGCTCAAGAAAGATGCATTTGCGTGGTGTGAGGAGGCGGAAAAGGCTTTTCAGCTGTTGAAACAAGCAATGACTACGGTGCCGGTTCTGAGACTCCCGGACTTCACCCAACCATTTGTTTTGGAGACCGATGCTTCGGGTTTTGGCCTCTGGGTCGTTCTAATGCAAATAGGGGCGTCCTATTGCTTACTTCGATTTTACCAGGTTGCTTTCACCCCGCAACCAACTAAAGTCTATCTACGAACGAGAGCTAATGGCGATGGTCTTGGCGGTCCAAAAATGGCGGCACTATTTACTTGGACGTCATTTCCTCATCAACACCGACCAACGGAGTTTAAAATATCTCTTGGAACAACGAGTGGTTCAAATTTTGGAGTACCAAAAATGGGTGGCTAAACTCATTGGCTACGACTTTGAGATCCAATTCAAAGCGGGTGTCACGAATAAGGCCGCCGATGCTTTGTCTCGCATTACTCCTCCTAGCAGTGTTTCCTTGCAAACTCTAGTCTCTCATCGCATCCTTGAAGTGCAGGACATTAAGGATGCCGTGGCTCATGACCCTTTCCTCTCCAAGGTCTTGGCAGACTTGCAACAAGGCTCAGCTGCATGGCCTCATTATGCTCTACACCATGGGTTATTGCTGTTCAAGTCCAAATTAGTGCTACCAAAAGGGTCTCCTTTGCTTCAGCGCATTTTGTTTGAGTACCATGACGGAGCTCTTGGGGGTCATTCCGGTTTTCTACGCACTTTCAAAAGGATTGAGCGTGACTTATATTGGGTGGGAATGCGTCAAGACATCAAACGCTACGTGGCCGAATGTTCCATTTGTCAACAGCATAAGTATCAATCACTTTCTCCAGCGGGTCTTTTACAACCACTCCCGATTCCTCAACAAGTTTGGGAAGATATAGCGATGGATTTCATTGAGGGCTTGCCAAAGTCAAATGGGTTTTCGGTTATCTTTGTAGTCGTGGATCGTTTGACCAAATACGGTCATTTTATCCCATTGGCTCACCCATTTTCTGCAAAGTCGGTGGCTGCTGTTTTTGTCCGGGACGTGGTCCGTTTACATGGATTTCCTCGCTCTATTGTTTCGGACCGTGACAAGGTGTTCCTCAGCTCGTTCTGGTCTGAGCTTTTCAAACTCCAAGGTACTCGCTTGCACCATAGCACCGCCTATCACCCTCAATCCGATGGGCAGTCCGAGGTTGTGAATAGGTGTCTTGAAACGTATTTGCGTTGTTTCGCGTCGGATACACCAAAACAATGGAGTTTGTGGGTGGCTTGGGCTGAATTTTGGTACAACACAACCTTTCATGCTTCGACTAATATGACGCCTTTCAAGGCCGTTTATGGACGTGATCCTCCTCCCATTGTCCGCTATGGCGCCTATACTACTGCAGTGGCAGATTTGGATGCTCAGCTGAAGACTCGGGATGTCATTCTTGATGAATTAAAGTTCCACCTTGCCCGCGCTCAGTCCAAGATGAAAGCTACCGTGGATACTCATAGACGGAAGATGGAGTTCTCTATTGGGGACTTGGTGTATCTGAAAATCAGACCTTACCGCCAGCGCTCTCTAGCTCGTCGCCCCAATGAGAAACTGTCCCCGCGTTTCTTTGGCCCATTTAAGGTGCTGGAACGGGTCGGCGCTGTTGCATACAAGCTGGACTTACCTCCGTCTACGTCCATCCACCCTGTTTTTCACATCTCCCAACTGCGTCCAGTCTTGGGTTCTACGGACCGGGTGCAGCCACTTCCGACCTCACTGACTGCTGAAATGGAATGGAGTGTTATACCGGCACAGGCAGCTGGTTTTCGCCGAACTGAAAGGGGACGTGAAGTGCTGATCTATTGGAAAGACTTACCCTCCTTTGAGGCTACGTGGGAACTGGTGGACGTCATCCGACGTCAATTTCCGGAGTTCCACCTTGAGGACAAGGTGGGTTTTTGTGGGGAAGGTATTGATAAGCCTCCTATTAAGCTGAAGTATTCTCGAAGGCACAAGAAGCATGAGGGGACACGTGGCGAAGCATCAGTGGACAAACACTAAGTGAAGGGAAGTGGGGACCAACTGCATTGGTCCAGTTAGTTACAGTAAGTAGAGTATATAAATAAGGAAAAACTGTGAAGAAGGGATTATGTTGTATGAACTGATTTTGGGAGTAAATAGACTACTCGAATTGTCTATCTGTTCTTGTAATTTCCTGTGATCATCAATACAAATCTGGTTTCTCTTGATTTTGGTCTCTTCAAATCCTAGTTGAGTCTATCATACACACAATAATTAAGCACTAGAGAGTTAGTGCCTACTGTTTTGACTTTCCCATGGGTATTATTTCGTTATTGAAAAGGCCAAGCTGAATTGTAGCTCTATGAGTCCTGGTTTGGAGAAGAATGAGCATAATTGTGTTTGACAAAAAGTTCTATTTTCCATGTTCTTAAATCTCAATTATAAGATTTGGAGTTGAAATATATGTTTATGTGTTGTAAAATTAGGTCAGTGTTTTGGGCCTTGTTTGGAGCTATATATCTGTGTTTTGGCATGCCAGAAGTTTATCGGGTTCTTTTTGAGGTGTTTGGAATGGACCCAGAAGAAGAGGGCTGCCAGCCAAAGTTACGGAGGCAACTGGAAGATGTTGATTATGTTTCTGTTGAATTCGAAGGGAGAAAACTCAGCTGGCTGGATGTCGCTGCGTATAAGGCAAGGACTAACATCCACATTCTATTTTCTTATAATATCCTTCTAGCATTTAATATAGTTTGACTCTTTCACTATTTTCCTCACAAGATTGAATTTGAGAGTTCAAAAGGTAGCTCAGTGCATTCTCACCAAAGAGCCTTTGACTAATTGATGATTAGTTACTTTAAATGAAAAGCTTGATGTTAATAGGTTATTTCATACTTCTCAGCTTTTTTTTTTTTTTTGCTCGCTAGGATATCAGTTTCTTTGATTAACATTCTTTCAGAAAAAGAAGTTGACATCTTCTTTCTGTGCAGCCCCCAGAAGATGCCCTTTTTGCACACCCTCGTCTTTTTAGGGCATGCGTTCCTCCTGGCATGCACCGATTTCGAGGGAACATTTGGGATTATGACAGCAGACCAAAAGTCATGCAGGCGTTAGGATATCCGTTGCCTATGGCTGATAGAATTCCAGAAATAACGGAGGCTAGGAATATTGAACTTGGACTTGGACTTCAGGTAATTTTCTTCATCCTGATATTAAAATTTTCTTTGTGGTGTACTGTTGAACGACACGAGAATAATGAAACCTCTATGCTGAAGATTTGAAATTGAAGTAATAGTGAGCGTCTGATATTAAAATTTTGCTAAAGAGGGTTGCTCAGTCTAGGTAAGAAACAGCGGCAGGCTTAGCATTAAAGAATGTGTGGAAGGCCAATATATTCATTTCGGAACCTAACACATTAAAAATCAATATTAAGACTAGATGTTAAATCTCCACATGTAGGGTGGGACTGATGGGCCAAGTTTAATGATAATTCATTGTGTTAAGATGGAATTAGCTTATAAACTGTGTGATTTCGGTGATGCATATATATATATATATGCACAGATTTTTATTTGATTTGATTAGTTTGGGGTTTTGCTCATTATAATATGTTGTATAAAGATTAGCTTTCTTTCTAGTTGCAACATTTGGCATTTCTTCTTCATGGTTGATGAGAAGAATAACTAACGGAAGCAGTTATTGCAAACGGTGCACTAGTGCCTTTAGTGTATGGTTAGATGCCTGTCAATTATTTTTAGGGCATTTGGTTTTCTTAAATACTCTCCGTAAATTAAAGTATTTGTAGTCTAATTTAATAAGAAAAGATTATCTTGGAATTTTTGTCAGAGAGCTTTGCGATTGGTGCAAAAACTATCTGAACCTTAACACAAATATTAGTTTGAAGTTTGTTTTAAAAGTTAATATGATAAGGTAGTTGCTTTAAAGCATGCAGCCATTCCATTTCTTTTTTTTTTTCTCTAGTTACTTTAAAAGTTAATATGATAAGGTAGTTGCTTTGAATGGTTTGGAAAGCTCACCATCAATTGCACTTAATCGAGTACAATGGAAGAGTTTGATCCATGTAGCCAACCCCAATTAATTTGGGACTGAAGCTATGTTGTTGTTGTTGTTGTTGTTGAGTAGAGGTTTACTGTTATTTTTTTTTATTTTTTTGGGTGTATTTGGTTACAATTTCTAATGTACGTATTCCTTTTCTGCTGAAATGCAGTTATGTTTCTTGCACCCTTCAAAACACAAGTTTGAGCACCCGCGGTTTTGTCTTGAAAGGTTGGAATATGTTGGCCAAAAGATCCAGGTATTTTTTTAAAACACTAGACAGTTAAACAACTACTGCAGCTGTTGATCTTGCTTAAAGCTCTTTTGAACTTCTGAACTAGGTTCCATGTTGAGTGTTGTTTATAGCTTTTTAAAATTTTTTATGGAGACATCATCCTCAATTTCTCTTAAGTTCTAGCTGCCTAGCTGGTTATGTTATTCATTTCCGATTTGTCCACTCAAATCCGTTGCGTTCGATTAAGGTCCTTTAGGGGAAAAAATCATTTAGGAATACGTACCGCATTCCTTTTGTAAAACAATCTATTTTTTTAATCATTGGCCAATTTGTTTCATTTATTACTTAAATAGGAAAGCCATCTTTATTGGGGCGACGAATGGCTGCCAGTTTGCTGGTTTATCCCAATTAGTAGCGACACAAAATTAGGATTAATATTTATGCTGTAGCCAAGTCTTAGTCTTTCTGTAATTTGTGCATCTGCAGGATCTTGTGATGGCTGAGAGATTGCTAATGAAGCATCTCGACGCTCCTGGAAGATGGTTGCAGGAGAGACATCGACGCGTTCTAATGAACAAATTCTGTGGGAGGTACTTGAGGGATCTGCACCTACACCATTTAATTATATATGATGAACAAGTCCAAGACAAATATGAGCAAAATCGAAGACTCAGGAACCCAGCAACAACAGCAGTTCAACAAGCCATCCATGGCCTCTCTTACACCGTTTATGGGAAGCCCGATGTGAGGCGCCTCATGTTCGAGGTTTTCGACTTTGAGCAGATCCAACCTAAAGCTGTGTAAGGACGGGCATGCACTCTTTTTTTGTACACGAGGCATAACTCTTCCTTCATACACATTTTTGTTAAATTATGCGAGCTTCCGTTATTAAGTCATAATCAGCTAAAAATGTTCCAAGAATCGCCATTAATATATACAGTAACAATATGAGAATTTCATTCATGGTGATCAATCATTAGAGACATCATCCTTCTAACAATATGATGTTTCAATATTGGCTATATTGTTACTGTATTGTATGGAAAAGATTGTGCTACTGTTTGAAGAAAAAAAGCAAAAAACTGTAAATTGAAAGTTGTGCCTCGGGATTCAAGCATACATAGATTTTGATGTATAACACTTGGGTCGAAGCTGCATAGACAACGCATATGAGCTAATGTGTTTTGTGGTATGACATAAAAAGTTGTCATTCTAATATTTCCATTATCAAAACGTACTTCTATCTTGTAAACAAAAGCTTTATCAAACATATGGGGACTAATCTCTATTAATTAAGACCAAAGAATGATACTAAACTATTGAATTTGAATTTGTACAAAAAGAAGGAAAAAAAAAAAAAAAAAGCTGATGATTGGCAATGAATTGTTACTAAAAAACTAGACAAGAAAGAAATGATCTTCTGATTCTTCTCCAACTAAACTTTCTCTTTATTTTCCGCACAATATCTGACTTTGAGAATTCGTCACTATTTCTACTCTTTTTATCTCCAATCTTATAATCAGCAGCTAATGGGTAGCTCCTAAGAAATCTTTGCTTTCTTAGTAATTTATCGTGATAATTGGGATGATCAACATTGCGACGACAACGACGACGCTTGGATTGGCGGTCGTCTTCGACTACACTCATCACACTCATTTGAAATCTCACGAACTCCATGTCAGATTCCGGCCATGGATAAAGACTCTTGAAACTCACTTTATTAGTTTCAGTAACAATAAGACTATCACCATCCAACTCCATTGTGCAGCTGGCTGCTCCTTATATTAATTCTTTAGTAACAACTTGTACTACTTCTTAATTCACAGTCTACAATCTCAATCAGAACTAATGAAAATCAATTAGACTCGGTAGTTTATATAGAAAAACTTTAATCAAAGACTCAGTATACGACACCAACACGAACTTGTAAAAAAAAAAAATCTAAAAAGTGTTATGTTGCACACGAAGTAACTTCAAGTGTAGGAGCCGTCTATATATGTCTCGAGATACGTGTTTACATAAACGGCTCTGGTAAGCTGATAATGTCTTTATTTTCCAAAAATCTAATCAGACAAAATAAACGTCGAAAGTCAGCTGTATTTATTGTTGGTCGTCAATTAACCCTCTAGATATTGTTGTTACATCACGATCATTATCGGACGGTCATTATTGTGCGGTGAGTTTTTAATGTGTATTTTGTTGTATTTGTAGTGAGAGTCGGAAGTCGGAACCCATTCATTCTCTTGTAATCTCTGTTTGTTTGATTTGGTTGATTAATGGCTTCTCCATGGTTATCGCTGTGGGATTACTCAATTTTGATCCTTCTACGCCCACTCCTCGCAATCGCATTCACGCTCTCTCTCATCTTTCTGGGTGAGTAACTACTACCCTACCCTATATATATAATCCACCAATCGACCAATCGGTGGGTTTGTTTGATGTAATCGTTGATGGGCATCTTGAAAAGGTTGTTTTTGATGTGGGTTTTGAACGGTTTGTGCTGAAATTGTGTTAAGGTTGGGTGTTGGCGTGGAAATTGGTGTTGGGTCATGTTCCTCTGGCGCAGGAGATTCGGAAGAGCTTCAGGAAGAAGCCAGTGAAGCAGAAGCCTCCCCCGCGCAGGCTCTCCAGGTTCTACAGTGCTGTCCTCAATTCCACATCTGGATCATGAGTAAGCCCCCACTCCTTTGTTGATGGCTTTTTGATTGATTGATTGATTGATTCAGTGGCGAACCAGAAAATCTTATTAGGGTGGCGAACTTTAACCTGTAACTTTTTTTTTTTCAAACAAAAAATATATTAGCATGAAAATAGGTAGGGGAATGATGAATATGTAAGGGTACAATAGGGGTCCCCTTTTTAGATCCGCCCCTGGGATTAATTGATTGATTGATGATTTTTAACATAATTTTGCGATTTTGTGTTGATTCTTATGTGGGTTCGAATCGTGGTAGCTACTATGTATTTCCTTGGTTTTTCTTGGGATATGGGGTTTGGGTGCCTGACCCAGACTAACTTCCATGGAATTAGTCGAATTGAAGTGATAAGGGGCTGAAAAAGGCTTAGACACACACGAATTTGATTTGAATCAAACTCTTTAGAAATTAAAGAAACTCGACGATATAGGGGTAGAGCTAAACCAACTCGGGACACGTTGATTAGGAATGATTTAAGGATTTGGAAAGCACACCATTAATTAGCTCACTAAATCAAGCACACCATTAAGTGCACTAATTTGGTTTTGAGGCTTTGTTGTTGTTGTGCTAATTTGGGATTGATCCAAGTCGAAGTCATGTTCTAATTGATTCTGTGAGTTTTGCTTTTAACTTATGATTACAACTTCAACATTTATGCGTTATTATCTAGGTTCTCTCTTTTTTGACATGCATGTATAACTTGCACAAGTAAGTTTAGATATGTGCAAGAATGAAAACTGTTATGGTGTTCTATATCTCCATGAAGCTAGGGACTCTTTTTGTAGTCCGCGTGAAATAAAGTTGAGTGGTAGTATTTTATGTAGGTAGCCTATCCCAACTAGCATCTGAATGAGGCTTTGTTTTCAATATGCATCTTAGATTTGATGAAGCATATAGCTATTCCCTCTTAGCTTTAGTGTCTTGATGTTTTGAGTAGTATGCACATGTCAAAACAAACTCTCCAATGGCTTTAAAAATAAAAAAGAAAAAATCTCCGATGGGATATTTTGTATCGACTTCATATTCAACTTGATTCACTACAAGACATTGCTCAAACATCAAGGTTGCATCGCGAGCAATGAGCAAGCAAAGTTTGAGCCCAAAGTTGAACCTTAATGAAGATAATAAATAAAATTATGGTATCCTTCATGGCCTTATGTTTCGGATTAAAAGGAAAAATATTACCTTATTCAACCAATTAATCACTGGTTTTTTTTTTTTTTGTATTGGGATTGTGAGCTAAAACTAAAGCCTAAGATCCACAAAGGGGCAGCAATGTAGAAGCCAAGGTAACGCGCACCTGTAGGCCTCTCTACACATTTGAGGAGATCTTTGACCTATATTCAGTTTCTTAGCCTTCTGTAAACTCCATCATTTATGCCCAGGGTGATATATAAGGATTAAAACCAAAGACGAGACTCTGGCCTTTTTTCTTAGTGAAATCTAGATTTTCAGCGCATGTTACAGATTGGAAAATAAAGGGAAAATAAGAGTACGTGCATCAATTGTCGTTTTCCACTTGGAACTTGTGTCGCGCAAATTCGATGTGGCGCTAAGTATCATGATTATGTATCCATTGCCTGAACTAGCATTTTCTAATCTCAAGGTCACAATCATAATAAAACATAGAAAACTTTAAGTAGAATCAATTTCCTTAATTTTTTTGAAGAAATCAATTTCCTGATCCTTTTTGAGTTTTTGACAACCTTCTATAGAAGCCACTTTTTATGCTCATATCTGTGAAGCTTCTTGTTGGTCGCTGATTCTTAGTTTAGACTAAAAGGATCAAACAGCATTATGGCAGGAGCACAGTTTGTCTGAAGCAAAAGGATTCAACAGTTCGAGCTACATAATGACAGGAGCCTCATTTCAAGATACACTGTTTTATTAACTAAGTTGGAAAACATGAGAAAGACGTAAATAAATGAAATATATTTGCCTTATAAATCTTCATAAGAGAAGCTGCCTTTTGTTCTTTTTGGTAAGTAAATAGCAACTGCATTGGGCAATGCTACATAAATTTGTTCGTTGCTCAGTACTATTACTAGCTGCTGTTACTTCATGTATCTTCATGTCTCTTTTGCTTGTAAACAAAAGAAACAAAACCAAGTGATTTTTTGTTTTTGGTCAGAGAACCAAGTGATATTATATCTGCTAATCAAAGATCCCTTTCGTGGTGGCAGGTTGTGGTTTGGCATGCTTTAACTGCTGTAATCGTGACCTTTGATCCGCTCACGTTTCTTTGCCATAACCCGTCATAAAAATTCTGTGAATTTTGATTTGTTGTCGAGTGATTTTGTCTCAAATCTCTTCTTCCTTCCTCTTCCAATAGTTAGGGAAGCTACATTGTCGATTTTTAATGACAGAAATATCAGCTGTGGCTGCAGCAGCTCAACGATAACAAAAGGATATTTCAATGACTTGGCAAGCTGAGATGAAATTCTTAATTAGGCAAGCAGAACAATCTAAGGGATTATGGTTCCACGTGATGATACATGTTTCTTGTAAAAGATTATTTGTTTTATTGTACTTGGACTATGTATTAATCCTATCTCAACTCTTCTTAGAAATCTTTGGCTTGGAATAAGATAGTTTATCTGATTAGTTGTTTTTGCCCGATTTTTTAGCTTAGAACTCTACAAGACTTCAAACATTTTGATTGGACTACTGTTAGTTAAAAATTTAGTGCAGATTTTAATCTCTATTTCCCTGTTAAGAAAAAAAAAAAAAAAAAAAAAAAAAAAAAAAAAAAAAAAACACTCTATCCCTAGAACATGTTTGGGGGACAAGGGATCAAATTGCCAACATCAATTTGTTGTTTTGTCAATATGCAGAACAATTACTAGAAATATGAATTAAAGTCACTTCATATGAGAGATTTGAAGAAGAATATAAGAAAAATTATATTTTATACATAGTGGAAAAACAAGAAGTGATTCCTAAGATTGGCCGACTACAAGCGACAAACTAACAACTCCAACGTCCAAGAACAAGAAAGGAGTCATTTCAGCATTTCATGTTCTTCAAGATCTACTTTTTTTCCAGATCTACTTTTCAAGTTCTGAATTCTAGCTTCTCTGTCAAGTTCTTCCTTGATGTTCAAAAGAATTGCATTAATTGATAAAGTCGCCCTGCAAAAAAAAAATGGAAATGAGTGAGATTTAACACCTATCTAAAAACCCCTAAACAAGAACATAGAGGGTCTAAAATCTCAATCTGTATAGGTAGCATGTCAATTGCATTACACGAACAAATTCCAAAAAAATGGTTTTTAAAGTACTACTTGCACCTGCATTTGTACTAATCAGTCTGACGCAGGTTTGCGATAGGAGAATAAATGGGTCGATATAGAAGGTTGTGCATGGAAACAAAATGTTAACACAAGATAGGGTTTTGATCCTTCCAGTACTGTTTTAACTTTTAACTGCTTGAACAAGGAGTTTCAATATGATAAGAACAAGAACACAGTAACTTCCTGGTTGATAAATTGAAAAGAAAAATCAAAACATATGTATTCTCGATTTGTTTTAATTTAAATTTTTTAATCCCCCATCAAATCCATTAATTCAAGCTGATTTGAAACGTCAACACTCAACACCATCTAATTTGGGTATGAGATAACTCTCGACTTTGAACAAGATAGCATAGCTTTCTTTCTCCGGTTAACCAGTTAGAATGGTAAAAAAATGATCCATAGGCACTAGGCAGCTTATCAATAGGGGCTGTTAATAGCTTGCAGGACTGTTTAGCTTTTTTTTTTTTTTTTTTTTTTTTTTTTTTTTAGCACATTGATTCATGTCCAATTGGACAAAAGCCCCAAACATTCTATTCCTCGGCAGAACATGTACAGTATCTTTAACTTGCCTCTTTCTTTAGGATACATAGCTAGTGATTGGTTTTACCATTGGCGATGGATAGCACAAGTAAGTTCATTTTGGAGCAAGGAGAATCAAACTTTTGGAGCAAGGAGAAATCAAACTCACTTGATAGTAGGGGTGACAATTCGTGTCGGTGAGTCGTAAACGTGTCGTGTCATAAACAGTCATGACCCATATAATGCAAACTCATTACATGACATGTTTATTAATCGTGTTAATCGTTTCGTGTCTAAGTGGGTCGTGTTAATGAACATGTCGTGTATTCGTGTCACCCATTTATTAAATATTGTATTTAAATTTTTTATTTTATTTAAACTTTTATGATTTAGTTACTACTTTTTAAAATATATCTAAATGATTAAATTCGAACAAACATACTAAAATAGCCAATAAAATATAATGTGGTTGTATATAGTCGTTAGTTTTACTTTTTCATTCAATTCTTTATTACTTTTAATAATAAAGCAAAAATGACTCGTAATAATAACATAAACAAAATTATAAGAATCATCTAAAAAAATATCTAAATTTTACTTTGGTGAAAAATTTTATTTTTTCTTAATAAATAATTATTAATAAAATCTAAAACATAAATAATATATTAAAAGTAAAATGAATATTTCCTCTCAAATATAAATAAAATATGATCAAAGATGTCTATAAATAAAATAAATAAATCATGCTATTAACATGCATTCAAATTGGTGAATTTTGTACCAATCTATTTATTATATCATATTTATTATTTATACATTATTCTTTAGTCGTGTTAAGCGAGTCATAAACGAGTTAAGCAGGTTGACATGTTAATGACTCGTTTATTAACCGTGTATAAATGTGTTAACATGTTTATGACCCAGACCCACTTAAGTCAAACCCACGACATGTTTATTACGTGTCGTGTCGTGTTAATCGTTTCATGACCCAAATTGTCACCCTACTTGATAGCTAGTTTTCATTGTATTGAATATAGTTGTATTTCTTTCGAAAGTTGTCAATGAGATAACTTTAGGTGATTTTGTATTGATATTATTACTTTATCAATAAAATTGTTTGTTTACAATAAAAAAACCTACCTCTTTCTTTCTCTGTTCTTTTCTTTGGTAAAGTCAGTGCTTCATGCGCTTGGTTAACTTCTGGCAAACGAACTTGCTGACTCGACTAGATATTACCAACCAAGCTATTATCCCAACCTAAACGTTGTTACCAAAAGAATTAGCAAAAACGAAGTTTCTAGAAGGCAGCAAGCATGCTAAATTAGTTCTCATAACATCAACTCTTTGACAAGCATAAGAACCAAATATCAGGAACCAATAAACAAAAGCTTGAGCATAAACTAAATCTATTCTACTCCATTTACCGGCACATGGTCATTTAAATAATATGTAGGTCCCCAAAACAATGCGTTCCCTGCAATAAACCATAAAAAATGATAAAGAAAATGACTGAAGCAGAGAACATGCACGTGGAAGGAAGGTGTTTATACAAGGGAGCATTTGATGAAAGTAACCTAGTCCCAACAAACTTTTATCTTAGATCCCTTATGCACAACACATTGCCAACCAATATTCACATGATAAGCGAACACATGAATGTTTTGTTGATAGGAAAACAAACACAAATGAATGTGCCTGCAATTTTTATTTTTTTTAACAAAGATTCATTATCTAACATCAATATTCACATGATAAGCAAATATATAGGTATATGAGCGTGGAAGGAAGGTGTTTGTACAAGGGAAACAGATGTCATTGAGCCCTTGGTTGTACACAAAAAGAATGACCAGGTGAATGGATTAAAATAATTTTCTGGGCCAAGCAAAGTGTCCAATACAGCAGAACTTCGAATAAAATTAGCATTCCTCTTTCATGGAGAGGAGATGAAGCAGGCACTTCCTCATGGAACAACATTAGCCTTAAAAAAGAACAGATACAAATTGGAGATGTACTTCAAATTACCTAATCGCATCATCAACTGCACTAAACCAAGTTGAATAAAAATGCTAGACCCAACTAATTGAACTTTCTAATTTTCCATAATTTTTATTTAGACTACCTTCAATTTTTTATGTATCGACCCAGAATGCTTGTAAGTCTTCTAATCACCTCTAGATCTAGTACACATGTCTAACCATTTAAGATCGAAAACTCGTCTTTGCCTGTAATTTCGCTCACATAAAATATAAAATTAATTCGAAGAAGAGCAATTCGACGTAGGGATTTTTTGTAAAATTTCGATATGGTAGATAAGTATAAATAACTTCATCTAAGTGTTTCAAGACATTCAAATTTTATCAAAGGCAATAGAAAAGTATGTTTTTTTTTTTTATGTTTTCTTCTCTATCTATACTTGAACTTAAGTTTTTTAAACTTCGATTTCGATAGGTTTGATAATTATAAATAGTATTTCTATGTTCAGCACAATTTTTTAGAATCCATTTCATATAAAAGAGATTGAGTTTTGGCCTTTTATCTTCTAGATTATCTTCATTCTTTAAGAGTACGTCACATTTCCTACAATAAACATTAAAATTTGTGTATCTTATCACTACTTGCACTTAATCAAGCACAATGGAAAAGTTTGATCCATGTAGCCGACCCCAATTAATTTGGGACTGAGGCTAGTTGTTGTTGTTGTTGTATCTTATCACTACTCTTTAACTTCAATGGAAGCTTCGTAAAATCTCGTTTACATCTAATTCTTAGTTCGATGGTCCAAAAATCTAATTAATACAGCTAATCTTTCCGAACTTCGAAATTTTCATTCCATAATTCCAATAAACCACTACAACACTTCCTTTCTTTAAGTCCATTGGCCCCGTAGAATCTTTATTGCATACTATCATAAACCACCATAAAAGATTATGTGCAACCCAACCAAAAGGTTGAATAAAGTTTAGAATCCTCATCCTTAAGGTTGGAAGGTTCTTTATCTATCACAAAGCCAGAGCTTAGTCCCATGGAAAAGTTTATAACAAATCTAGCAACAAATGTCAAATTAGGAGGAATTTAAATGATTTGGAAAACACCATCTATATCACTAAATCGAGCAATGGAAGAGTTTGATCCATGTGGCGGACCCCAACTAATTTTGGGATTGAGGCTTTGACAAATATGTAAGAGCTGTTATTAGGAACAACTTTGATGAAAGATAGCAGAATCAAAGATGAATGAGAAAACACAAAAAAATTATCATAACTGACAAAAGAGTTCTCAAGGATACATACCAAAAGGTTTCAGAAGCTCCTGTGACACAGTAGCAACAGGTTCTTTCCAGAACCAAAGAATCAGAAGAAGATAAACCACCATCTACACAGAGCCAACATGGGAACTCATTCTTTCAGAATCGAAGTAAGCCAACTAGCAACATTATCGTTTATAACGAAAGTTAGGAAGTTTTTCATTTTCTTAAACTTCATCCATAGCTACCTTAAAAACTTTTAAATATTGTAAATATTGGTCATATGACAACGTCTTCTCTTTATTGTGCAACTCCTGGCCTGAAAAACACATGAGCTGTAAGAAGTTTAAATCACGACAAGAAATGTAAAACAAATTTTCACAAAACTGAACAAAATAAATGGAACTCCAATAACACAATAAATTTGAAGGAAAAAAAAAAAAAAAAAAAAAAAAAAAAAAACACATTTCATAGGCCTCATGCCCTGAGGATCATGAGGAGCTAAAAAATTAGGATACACATTTCTAAAAGGGACTTCTATATTTCAAAGAAACGTGACCTTACCAACATTTAACAAGGATAATTCCTCCTCCCTCTCCTTGTCTTTCTAACAAGAACAATATATATAAGGGTGGCTAGCAGGAAGATAAGCCCTATGCAGTAGAATACAGTGAAAATTGACCCAGTTAAACACCTGATTTTATCTTCTGATGGTAACAAAAGTACATTTTTTTGGGTGGTTGAATGGGTGGGTGGGGCCTGCAAAAAACATTTTTTCCCAATTACAAGAATGGGGTCTTAGGCCTCAACCATCTCTAAGAAAAGAATCATCTATTCCTTTCGTCTTCAATTAGCAAATTAAAAAAGGCATAATAACCGCCTCACATGAAGGAAGAACAATGCAATAAGACAGTCTGGGGTTTGCCCAACATACATGCCATGACAAACTGCAAACCTTCCAAAAAATGAAGATAACAAAGTGATAGTCCAATGAGTGGCTCTAGGATAGCAGGATCATCGATCCAGAATCTAGAGATTTAGAGCAAGAAGTCTAGTGTTCTAGCTTTCAAATCAACAAATCTATGGCTTTTTTAAGAGGATGGCCAGAACCTAATGCTAGTTTCAAGCCTTCTAGTTCTAGCAGAGCCTTTGCTTCTACTAATGACAATGACATCTCTCAATGGATTGCCATTTTCCAAACATCAATGCTCATATAATCTGGCGGTTGAAGAATTAATAAAAGTCATTCATCCGCAACATTACACAAAGTGAGAAACCGGCATATAGATTCTCCAATTCTTTCATTTCAAGAGAGCAACAACTAGCACAAGTAACCAGCATGGGGAGTTTTCTACACTCCCACGAATTCCCACCCAAACTTGAATCTTTGATCTGTCCC
This sequence comes from Stephania cephalantha, assembly GCA_039657325.1. NCBI lineage: Eukaryota > Viridiplantae > Streptophyta > Magnoliopsida > Ranunculales > Menispermaceae > Stephania > Stephania cephalantha. Next base: position 46,796,766 of record CM077574.1, read on the forward strand.
TTCCTATCTCAATTGAAAGGGAAGAATTGGGCAACGAGCATGGATAGTCACTTTTCACCTTTCGCCTCAAGATTTTGATTAGGAAAATGGCACAACTCCCAACCTAGTACTTGAATAAATGATATCATTTATATGGAAGGCATTAGAGTTTGCAGTGTAAAAAATACAGCAAAAGCTAATGAGTTTATCAAATAGATATACAAAGGTTACAACTCACTTCCACTTTCCTTTTGTTTACAAATTAAAAAATAATGATGTAGGCTGCATCAGAAAAGCAATCAATAGCCAAACACGTCCACGAGTACACATAACTCTTTGGGTCTTCTACAATTATGCACAAACTTTTTTGATACAAATTTTAATTCTAATTTACCTATGCTTGCTTGGGAACTTTCTTCACTACTAACTGCTTTATCAACATATGATCAACTACAAAGAGTTTGACAATTCTTAATTTTTTCTCTTTCTTCCTAATTCTAACAAAAATACTTCGCTTCATTGACATGTTTTGCCAAGTTTACAAGGCTAAAATGCTCACCATAATACAACGAACTTTCTCAAATTTCGCTAAAGAACGAAACTAAGAAAAATTTGTAAAAATTCCAAAGACGTATAACCGAAAAGTTGCTTGTTAGCATTAGGGCGGACCCCAATCACTAAGGTGTATGTTAGGAAGAACAGGGAAGACTACCAGATCATCTCCTATTCCAAAAGGGTCTTCGGTTGTACGAATGGGCCCCACTATGGAGACAATTGTTAGGTGTGTAAGAGGTGTGTGTGTGTGTGTGTGTGTAATGAGGCACGAGATGGACCGAGCAAGAGTGTGTGTGTGGGTGTGATGTAGGTACTTATACGTGACTGTTCACAACGAGGGGGGTATCTTGAGTGCTGCGATTGACGTTCACGTCGGTGAGAGGAGCTTTGACTATTTCTCTGGTAGGGTCCAGGGATCTCTGGGTCCCTCTTGTGTGTGTAGTTCTCACTTGGGGTTTTCATCCCCCTTTATCAATAAAATCTCTGAGGCATCGTCCTCGTTCCTTCTTGTGAGTTAGAGTCCTAACATTGGTATCAGAGCTTCACCAAGGTTGATGGCTCCCAAAGGCGATTCCCGGATCGATGCAATGGAAGCTGAGATGAAGAAGACCGAATCGTCAGTGAATGAACTTCAATCTGCGATGGAGGTGCATCGATCGACCATCGAGTCCCAATTTCAAGCACTGACCCAGAAGTTGGAGTTCCTGTGTGAGCAGCAAGAGGTCAACGTCGAGCGTGGTACAGCAGATAGGGGAGCCCAGCTGTGAGAAACCACCAAATCCACATGATCCAGAGCGCCAGATGAGCTCAGCGATCCTGGATAAGGCCTCTCGAGGTACGAACCCTTACAGATCTGGTCCTGAGGTAAGGAAGATCAAAATGCCAACATGCGATGGAGACGATCCCGTCGTATGGTTGAATCAGGCGGAGCAATATTTTGCTTTGCATGAGATGTTTGAGGTGTCTAAACTACGAGCCGCCCGGATCTGCCTTGTTAGTGCCGCCGGATACGGTCAGTAATCGGAGGAACGTGCTCGGCCTTTCGAATGTTGGGATGATTTGAAGACTCAACTCTCACTCTGATTCACGGAAGCAGATCCCCTCTATCTCGCCTTCCAGTTCTTTGCCATCAAACAAGAAACGATTGTCGACGACTATCGCAAGCGTTTCGAGCTCCTCTCGCTGGACCAGGAAGGCTTGTCTGAGCGAAAAAAGGTAGTAGTGTTCATCAATGGGCTGAAAGATCGACTCCGAGTTGAGATGATGGTTGATCCGTCGTCGTCCTTGAAGGCAGTGATCGCTCATGCAGTGCGGTTCGAGAATAAGTTCGCCGAAGGCGATGTACTTGGGCTCGGAGCAGGCTCAGGAACCAAAGCCCATTCCAGCTCCTCCACTGAGTCTGACTACAGGCCCACGTGTTGGGTTTCACACACGTTATCGGGGCCCACTCGTGACCAACGGTCGGCCCGGTCCAAGTCCAGTGGCAGGGAGCCCATCGACTTCCGGTTCATCTACTCCAAGCTCATCTCGACAAGTCACACCGAACGTTTCTCCTCAAAGGCCAAACGCTGAGCAGAGGTCGAGGCTCAAGCTCGTCGGAAGTAGGGTTTATGTTACCGTTGTGATGATAAGTGGTTTGTGGGCCACCGATGTGCTAAGGAGCTGAACATGTTGTTAGTTGGGGATGAACCAGACGAGGACCCAGGCGAGCCATTCCCTTAACCGTCTGTGGATCAAGCTGAGTTATTGCAATTGGAGCAGACTTCCCATGCTGTGGATGGGTCTCTAGATCCTCACACCATTAAGGTACAAGGGGTTGTTCAGAACAAAGATGTGGTCATCCTGATTGACTGTGGTCTTCCCACAACTTCATCTCCCCTGCCTTGGTGGAGGCGTTGGGCTATAACTTGTCCCCCACCCCTGATTATGGGGTCTTCGTGGGTGGTGGTGCTAGACTTCTGGGGTCAGGGCGTCGTCAGTTTCTAGGGGTATACGGTGCAGGCGGATTTCTTTCCAATTGCAATGAGGGGTCATGATTTGATTCTTGGAATGTCATGGTTACAGTCAATCGGCGTCACGACAGCCGAATGTCATGATTCTTGGCAGTTGGCGCTTCTGCATCACCTATCGAGCGTTAAACAAGGTTACCATTCCGGACAAGTTTCCAATTCCCAATATTGACGAACTGCTCGATGAGTTGCACGGGGCCTGCATTTTCTCTAAATTGGACCTTCATGCCGGGTACCATCAGATTCGCGTCCAAGCAGGGGATATCCATAAGGCTTGCTTTCCTTACACATGAGGGGCACTAGGAATTTCTAGTTATACCTTTTGAGGTGTCAAATGCTCTGCTACATTCCAAGCTCTTATGAACTCTATCTTCAAAGGTCTTATTCGTCGTTGTGTCTTTGGTGTTCTTCGACGATATTTTGGTGTATAGCACATCCCTCTCGGATCATTGTGCTCACCTACGCCGGTGCTTTCTATCCTCAAGCTACATTCTCTTTTTATTAAAATGAAGAAGTGTAGTTTTGCTAGATCTAGCCTTAAGTATTTAGGCCACATTATTTCGGGCTCGGGTGTGACGGCGACCCACGATAAAGTTCGAGCTATGGACGCTTTGGCCTTTACCTTCATCACCCAAGGAACTTCGAGGATTCTTAGGCTTGACGGGCTATTATCGCCGTTTCGTCCACAACTACGGGAAGTTGGCCGCCTCTTAACCCGGTTGTTACGTAAGAGACGCCTTCGCTTGGAGTAACGAGGCTACTTTGGTCGTCCATCAACTCAAGCAAGCCATCAAAGAAGTTCTGTACTTGCCCTTCCCGATTTCGACGCCCTTTTTATCGTGGAAACCGACGCCTTCGGGGTCGGCATTGGTGCAATGTTATCTCAATTTGAGCGCCGATAGCCTTCTTTAGTCAAGCTCTTTCCGCCGTGCTCATCTTTGTAAGTCGGCTTACGAACGTGAATCGATGGCGATTGTGCTTACGGTGTTAGTGGCGGCACTATTTCTTGGGGCGCAAGTTTTTTGTTCGTACGATCAAAGGAGTCTCAAATTTTTGCTTGAGCAATGGGTGGTGGCGTCGGAGTATCGAGAGTGGCTCTTAAAACTAATGGGGTTCTCGTTTGACATACACTACAAGCCGAGGGCCTCTAACCTTCTTCGCGATGCTCTTTCACGTTTTTCATTTCCGGGCGAGCTTAATTCGTTGTCCTTCTCTTTAGTGGGGGATTTAGAAGCCATCGACGCGACGTTCGAGCGATCTTTTTTTGGCCAAAATTCGAGATGATCTTGTGGCGGGCCGTGAGTCCAAACCTCGTTGGTCATCGGTCCGTGGCCGCTTGCGTTACCGTAATCGACCGGCCATTTCTTCCTCATCCGCCCTGCGGTCCTAAGCCGCTTGCCCGAATTTCACTCAAGCCTAATGGGGGTCACGGGGGTTCCGAAGACTTACAAGCGGTACTGGGAGCCGAATTTCTTGGGTGGTATGCGACCGGATGTGCGAATTTTGTGGCTTCTTGTGACACTTGTCAAAGGAACAAATATGAGACTTTGTCCCCGTGGGGCTTCTTGCTGCCCTTACCAATTCCAACGAGTGTAGGGGAGGATATTTCGATGGATTTCATTGAAGGGCTGTCGTTACCTCGCGGGTTTAACTCAATCTTTGTGGTGGTCGATCGCCTAAGCAAGTTCGCTCATTTCATCCCTCTCAAACACCCTACACTGCCAAAACTGTTGGTGAAGTCTTTTTGAAGGAGATTGTGCGTCTCCATGGTTTTCCCAACACTATCGTCTCATATCGGGACAAAATCTTCATCAACCATTTTTGGTCCGAGCTCTTTCGGCTACAACATACGCCCCTTCGTCACAGCTCAACCTATCATCTCCAATCGATGATGGTCGACCAGAGGTCGTCAACCGTGGGGTCGAGACCTACCTGCGGTGTTTCATCCATCAACGCCCCAAGGAATGGTCTTTATGGCTTCATTGGGCTGAATTTTTCTACAACACTTCCTTCCACTCCGCCATCAATTGCTCCCCCTTCAAGATTGTCTACGGTCGGGACCCTCCACCCTTGGTGCGTGCAAGATCGCCCCGAATACTGTCCTACCAGACTTGGCTACCCTCTTAGCTTCACGTGATCTGGTCCTCAGCGAACTTCGTGAGCAGTTGACGGCTGCCCAGAATAGGATGAAACAATTGGCTGATGCTCATCGACGCGAGCTTTCCTTTGTTGTGGGTGGTGGGCTTATGTTAAACTTCACCCCTATCGGCAACAAACATGCATCGCTCGCCGCCAAACCAATTCCAAATTGAGTCCATGGTTTTATGGCCCTTTCCGTGTGTTGGAACGGCTTGGTCCTATGGCTTATCGCCTCGGCATTACCTCCCGGACGCCTCCATCCACCAAGTTTTCCATGGTTCTCGGCTTTCGGCGCTTGATTGGATCATTTTCTAGTTCCTCGGTGCTTCCCCGTGTCTCCCGACTCTATGGTTATCCTGTTGAACTTTGAACACATACTTGGCTTATTGTCACCTTTTTGCCGCCCCTGAAGTCTTGGTCCAATGGTTCCACCTTCCCAAATCTGCGACCACACAGGAGTTAATCAAGCACTTTCTGGCGTTCCTTCCCATCTTTCCACCTCGAGGACAAAGTGGTTGTCCGGGAAGGGTGTAATGTTAGCATTAGGGGCGGACCCCAATCACTAAGGTGTATGTTAGAAAGAACAGAAGACTACCGAGATCATCTCCTATTCCGTAAGGGTCTTCGGTTGTACGAATGGGCCCCACTATGTAGACGGTTGTTAGGTGTGTAAGAGGTGTGTGTGTGTGTAATGAGGCACGAGATGGGGCCGAGCAAGAGTGTGTGGGTGGGTGTGATGTAGGTACTTATAGGTGATTGTTCACAGCAGGGGGTATCTTGAGTCTTGTTGATTGACGTTCACGTCCGGTGAGAGGAGCCGTGACTCTTTCTCTGGGTAGGGTCAAGGATCTCTCGCTCATCCCTCTTGTGTGTGTAGTTCTCATTTGGGGTTTTCATCCCCCTTTATCAATAAAATCTCCGAGGCATCGTCCCTCGTTCCTTCTTGTGAGTTAGAGTCCTAACATTGCTTCCCATACTTTTCACTAGTAAGTCGCCCATGCCTTGCACTTTGGTGAACAATTTCAATGGTTTTAATGGATAGATGAGAAGAGCGAAGGAGAAGGAGAAGAATAAACTATAAAGAATAATATGATGAACGCGATTTAAAGAAGTGAACTAAACCCTTTTTTTCTATAGAGTAGTTTTGAAAAATTGACCCACAGTCAAAAAAGATATCCTAAGATCCTTTTCAAAGAATGATAAATAAAAGAAATTAACCCCATTCAAACACAACCTGCAACCCAGTTAGAAAACTCTACGCATAAAGGAATTCGACGATTCAAAGGAAAAACTAAGTAGACTTGAATGCAGTAATTATAAAAGATTACTAAATCACATCATCAATTGAATTGAATCAACATGAATGGAAATGTTTGATCCATGTACCTGACCCAACTAATTTGTTGTTGTTGTTGTAATAAATAGAAAAACAAGACTATAAACGACAATTTAATGTAGACACATTCAAAAATTGATTTAAGAACACATATGATTACGTCACTTTTTAAATCAATGGATAAAATCTTGGAAATAAAAAAAGTTTACATAGAAAGAAAGAGCATGCACGAGAGCGTGGGATGGTAAAAATGGTTCACCGAAATACCATTTTAAGAGACAAAAATAAAATAATTTAGAAAACAATATAAAATCAAAGCTGCTTTATTAAAAAAAAAAAACCAAATGTGCTTTCTTTCTTTCATGGACATGTAAGTGGTTTGAACTCATCAACACAAAGCTTGAATGCTATTTATTTTCATAGGCAAAAAACCTCATTCCATCAAAGGAGGAAGAGAGAGTGGATCAGGAGTGCTCACTTAATGACAAAAAGGAACGGTACCTTTCACAAACAAAAAACAACTCCAAATAGTAAGAGAATAAAAAACTTTAATACAGTTATTGAGACAAATCTCAATAAAGCTTGAAATTAATACAATTTGTGAGGCATTGACTAATTCATTGCCTAAACATCTTTTTTAACCTCAAATCACCAAGACTTTTGGTAGGCCATAGGTATCTTAGTGATTTTTGACATTACAATCTATTTTTCATACATATAGCAAAAATATGTGAAAGAAGTATTAAAATGATATTTTGACTTTTCCTCAATTTATACTTATTCTTCTTTTGTACGTCGATAACTAGAACTGCAAGAACTTCTAAATGATTCAAAATAATAAAATAAATAACTTTACCCATGATATTATCATACATTGATGTGCCTGTATTATATAATTCATTTGATAGATCATAGATATTAGCTAGGCAATTCATAGGTACACCAAACAAGGGCGTATTACCTGAGCATTATCTTAGCACCTAGACAACACTGACTTAAACGAGAAACTTAACAAAAACGAAAGCGCTACATATACCTTTTAGAAGTTCCTTCTCCTTAGCTGCTGCCAACCTTCTGAGTTTTGAAGCCTCAGCAAATGTTGAAGGACTGCCACATGTAATTGGCAAGACAAAGTCTTTCATGTCATGGTTATGCCTTGGATATAGAACTGGTGAAGCTAATTCTGATGCATGTATAATGAAAAACATGATGTATAATAAAATTAAGAATAATTGACAGATGACATAAACTACCATATCACCACAGCATCTCATAAATAGGAATTGAACATAGACACAAAGACACAATGTCCATGGAAAGGATCAAAAACTCAATTTTGCCCATGACTTTGGCCGCTTAAACTCAGACTTAGTATAGGGAAGTATAGCTCAGATGAAGAGAAATTTTGTAAAACATAACAGAGTAGTAAAATAACTTCATATGGCCTCCAAAAAAAAAATAACTTCATATAATTGTTAGAGAAATCCGTGTTTTGGCAAGGAACTCTAAAGGAGCTTGTTTATAAACTTAGAATACAGTCAATACACAAACACATTCAGATGTGTATTAAATCAATGTAATATAACGGATTAAACTTTGAAGGCTTACCATCTACATAATACTTGATATGTATTATATAAGCTGCAAAACTAGTTGTAAATAATGCTCTCGAAGTAAGTGTGAGTCTGACCACATCTCTGTGATAAATAGTATAAAAGTATGAGGTAAATAATTCAACCAAACACTCGTTAGTGCCAAGTATGAAATCTTTTACCAGACATAGATAATGGCGTAGGCCACGTGGCAACATGACGACAAAAGGAATTGAAAGCACAAATGCATGATGAAGAAACACGAGAAAGAACCACCTGAACCACACAACAACTGGGATCATGTTTAACTGCTAGAGCAAATAAGGCCAAGCAATTAATGAGCTAATAAGCTAGCTATCACCAATATAATGAACGTGCATATTAACTCTCAGTCTATGTTCTTAAGCTATAGAGCTTAAACAAAAAACTACAAATCTTGAGCATATGCCAAGATTATGCACATGGCCAATAAAGAGAAGCAGTAAAAAAAACTGCAGATATAAGTCATGGTGATTTATTTATGTTACCCACTTGGATAACGAGCTGGCTTCTTTCAATAGTTCCTTAATCTCCTTTTGCAATTGCAACCGTTCATGATTCCAAGATCCTCCCTGACAAGATGATGAAAACATCTCAATAGATGGCAAGACAATACTTCTTTCCATATATACAATGAATTTATCAAATGAGATGTGGATGTTTATCGAAAAAGTATATGAAAAGTAAAAAGGTGCACCATAAGTTTCCTAAAAGTTCACCAAGATCAAAGCCTTGCGTTACTCACAACCAATAATTCTAAGAAACCAATAAAATACCAGAACAGAGTATTGAACAATTAAGATTTCCCATGGTAGAGGGGTTTGGACACCAGAGCAAGAGAAAGAGCTAATAAGATCTTGTCGAAAGGGTTACGTCTAAAAACAAAATTAAAATGGCAAGCACAACTTTACTAAGGAAGAAGTACCATCCAATAATCAACCCATCACAAAATGATCATATAGGGAAATTAACAAGAAATGAACGGTAACAACAACAGTATGAAAAGAATTACCACAAAATTGAGTCACGAGAATCAAGGGAACAATTAAAAAGCCAAAGTTAACCACTAGCATCAATCATCCAACAAATCATATGGGCAAACAATAAAAGATCTTATTAAGCAAACCAAGAATCCCCAACATGGAGTCATCAAAGATAAGTGTCTGGATACCCACGACAGCTAAACGTCGGGGCTACTGGCGGTCTCTTTTCGCAATCCCAGGGCGGGCTCATGGAACTAGTTAGATAAGTGTCTGAATAACCATTGTTAATTAAAAAAAAAAAAAAAAAAAAAAAAAAAACATGGAGTCATCAAAGACAACTGCTGCATTGTTGTGTACAAGAAAGCCAATCCAATTCCCATTCACTACAAAAGCTTCAAAGCGTGGAAAATGACGCAATCGAATTCATGAGGCCAACCGAATCAAATTGGGATTAAATGTCCATGAATTCAAGGGCACTATAGATGCACTGATCCGATCAATCACATTTACATGCTAGAACTTACATCAATTCATAAACATCATCCGCAAACACGCATAGAAAACACCTTAAATTCACCACCAATTTCAACCTACACTAACCGAATCAATCAAATTTGATACCTTTTTCAATTGTTGCAAGAAAACCGGGATGAATTGAAGAACAACGACGAGAAGGAACACGAGAGAAGCCGAGAGCGAGCCTTGGACTGCTAGGGTTTCTTCCATTTAAACGATCAAATGAATCAGAACCGATTCAATATACGCATTAAGCCCTAACCGAGCCAAGAGAAGAAGAAATTCAATCAAAAAACCTAAATCCGCACAAACATGATTGATCAATCGATCAATTGAAGATGATTCGAATGGGATGACGTTGGAGGAGCGAAAACAAACCCTAATTTCCTCAAACGATCGCAGAACAGGCCGTCACGGAGAAGGTGTACTAAGGGGGAATGACATTTTTACAGAGTAAACTCACACAATTGTTTTTGTACTATGCGACTTGTTTCGAGATGCATTTTAGTATATCTCGATGTACGTTGCACTGTTATAAATTGAGTCAGTGAGTTCTTGAGTCAGTGGGTTTAAGTAGTCAAATAACGTATTTAATTGACAATCGATGCTTCTAGAGATACTTACAAACTATATAGATTTTTGTGGAAGTAAAATAGAAATTTTATTAATCATTAATATCTCAATAAATGCAATGCAACAAGATTGGCTCTTAAAAAAAATACAACACGCCCGGTTATAAAATCAATTACCATAATAAAAGTATATTGATTGAATGTTCTTAATGTTTAAAAGAACATTCAAATGTTTTTTTTTATTTTAGTTTTCAAAGAAAATTTTTTGCGGGAATCAATCCATAACCTCCCTGAGCTAGCATTTCATTTTGGCAAGAGTTGTCTTATCCATCTCACCGAATTCAAATGTTATAAAGTTACTTTCAAAACATTAGGACCATATTGCTAGAACAATGAAATAATATATCATTAACGTTTTATTGACATAAATTATATTTAGAACGCAATAGTAACAAACACAACACTTTGCCAAATTAAAAACATAATGAAAAATAAAACTTGGAACAAGGAAGATATAAAACCTTGAACATTATTGAAAGAAGACAACTTAAATTATATATCATTTAATTGGATATACCTTTTTGCATGATTAGCTCTTCCTTCAAACTCTTATAAAAAGAATGATAGCTACTAGTAAATTTGTTTGAAACTAATAGTAAAAAGTCTTTGCCAAAGCATTTATATACTATGAGATGGTTCATCAATTGTTAAAAGATAAGGTTGGAGATGTCTCAGATTCGACTCGAAGTCACTTATTTTATATAAAAAAAGTAACAAATATCATAAGAGGTGCGTTTTTAAAAAAGAAAAAGAAATTGTGACTGCATATTTATGTAAAATTGCGTCAAGTAAATATTTTTAATAAATAGTGGAGCTTACAAGTTATTACTTTCTTTAAATTTAGATTTAGATGATTAATGAAAAGATTTAGTTTGGAGGTTATAAAATGCCTGTTTGGTTTTCAAGAGTCTGAGAGCAGCTACCTCTCGCAATGTGTTTAAGATTTTTGTAGGAGTTTGCCTCCCTTTCATCTTCACTAATGTGAGACTTGAATCGAGTTCGCTTGATCGAGAATAGTCCCATGACGTGACATGAGTGATGGTTATATGTCTTCATGATATATCAAAAGGGAACCATGAAAAAGGTATTAATAAGCAAAAATAATTGATTAAGTTTATTTTATTTTCTGTATGTATATATATATATGTTATTTTTTACATCAAGTTCATGCAAAAAACTAAATATTCTTTATATAAAAAACTAAATACTTTTCAATTGATTTGTATTAAATTTAGTTGATTTTTGTCTCAATTTATGTTTCCTCGTATAATTATTGTGTAGATGGTCGTGAAGTAGATCATCTAATAAATGAACATATATTGTGTTTTTCATCATTTTTATTTGTTTAATTTATTATTTTATGTATGCAATATTTGAATTTCTCTATCTTTAATTAATTGCTTTTGAGACATTGTTTTAATTTAGTTTAATAAATTAACATAATTTTTATTTGGTTTTCCTTTGCTTGTCGATCCGCCAAGCCTTGGTTGTCCCCGAACATCGACTCAGTGATAAATTACCAAATGCTTCAATAACTGTCTGGTCATCTATCTATAATATGTGACATCAATATTTTTTTCACATAAAATATAATTTAGATGGGATGAGCAGTTGAAAAATCCTATTTTATAAGTACGAATGATTTTCCTTCTCTTCTCGTATGATATTCATTTCTTTAATTAGTTATCTATTGTTGGATATTTTCTCAATAACTCGTCATGATTGGCTCTGTTTGGTAAGCACAAACTAGCTTATCATTAGTTTATTTGTTAAGTTGTGTTTGGTTTGGAGCTTATTTTAAAAATAATTTAGATGATAAGCTCCCAAATGAAACTATACTCTTAATAGCGTTTGAACCGAAAATCTGTCGTTTGGATTTTTTTTCGCGATTATACCCTTATTTTTACGATATTAATAAATTAATGACCTTGCAAATTAGTGGAAACAAAATACGAAAAATACTTAAACAAACCCCATGAATATTAGTACCCCGCGATTATACCCTGGTAGAGTTGGCGAGGCGAAACCATCATTTCAAGCTCTTCTAGGCTAGACCAAACAGCTTATATAATACGTTATTAAAACTTATTGAATTTAAAATTAACATATAGCTTAATATTGTTAATGAAAAAATAGTGATTAATAATTAACTAAATATTATAAAACAAAGAATTTCACTAAAATTAAAAACCATTATACATTAATTTCTTAATTATAGATAATCTTATTAGATATTTATTACATATTAAATAAGTTTTAACAACGTCGAGTATAAAAATATTTTTAGATGTTATAAAAATATTTTTTAATGTAGTGTTCGAGTGGTGGGCTATCCTACATATTTTTAATTTTTTTTTTACTAATCTACTATTTTTTTAAGTTATAGAGATACTTCTCTATAAATGAAGAATATTCGCAATAACATTGCTTCTCAATTATAGATGATGCATTAGGTATATGTATAGTTATCCAAGTCGTTCATTGTATTTTATTTACATGTGTTTATTTTTTGCGAATTCTTATAAATTAATATAGAGTTATATTTCATGTAAGCATTTATGACATGACATAATTTAGTTTCTAAATAATATAAATTATTTTATGGTATTAATTTGTATTTTGTAAATAAAATATAGAGTTATTTATAACAATTAATTATATGATTATATAATTAATATACTTAATTGTGTCATATGTCCTTTATTATCATTTTGCATTTATCACTAATCAATCACTATCATTTCAAACAATTTTTAGTTGATCACTAGATTATCGATTTTTTTCGCTACCAAATTAGTAGATTATCACTATCAACTAGTTTATCACTAACAAATGTACTAGATTATCACTAGCCTTGCCAAACAGAGCCATTATCAACTTTGCTGTGTTTTATTTGTTCTTTTGGAGGTCACATGTCCTTTTTTTTTTGTTTTTTAATTTGTTGAAACATATCTTTTGGGTGGTGAGGTCATATCCTCTAATTTTCTGAAACAGTCGAAGATAATGCTTAGCAAGGCATAGTAAACAAGCTTTGCCTTTGTTTTTGTTAGGACAACGGATTAAATAAAAAAAGATTTCTTCATAAAAAAGTCAAAATTCAAATCTCAACCCTTTGCACATTTATTAAAGATAGATAAACTTTGCCACAAGTCCCGCGATAGTGTTTTCTATCCAACTCCAAATTCGGATTAGTCGGACTCATTGTGCTTTGGATATATACCGATGGCTTTGAGGGGAAACATATTGGGGGAAAATAAAAAAATTATAATAAACCCACATTGGACGATGCAATACTATGGCCTTGTTTGGTTTGGGACGAGAGATAACTTATGGGAGTTGACAACTAATCTTGTTTGGTTTCCCAACTTTTATGCGAGTTATTTCTCAACTTACACCTTAGGGTGAAAGTTATTTCTTTACCACCTAGAAATTGTGGAAACAACTACCACTCATTAATGACTCATTTATTACAAATCTCTCTATCTTTTGTTTGAAGGCTATTTATGTCAATTTATATTTTTTATTGTTTAAAAATTTGAAACTTTTCAACAAGTTTAAAGTTGAACTAAACATGAAAATATTAATTATATGGAGTTAACTCCCAACTAACACTCGTAAGTTAAAGAAAAAACTAACCAAACGAGACATATCAAATATTGTTGCAAAGGATCAAAAGTCAAGACTCAAAACTATCAAATATTGTAAACTTCATAACGTCAAGACCAACAATAATTATAAAAGGGAAAACGATACATGACACCTCAAAGTCACATCAAAAATCATATCGGGTGACGTGGTATGTGGGCTCATATCATTAAAAGTCGTCCTTAATGCGACTCATTTTCACGCGAGGTCCATCACGCCACATCACCCCGATGTGACTTTCTGTGTCATATATTATAGTATCTTCCTCAGAGGAGAAATGACAAAAATTTTGTTATTTAATGTGGCAGGACAAAACTTGGATATCATCGGCTTTCATTTTTATCTATACTATTAAAATTATAATCCCTTCATTAAATTGATAGACGAATACTTCCTTCCTTGAATTAAATTTGTCCGAATTACTTTTAAGTCCGCAAAAAAAATCTCCAAATTTTTGTTTGAATAGACAACACCGTATGTCAAAAGTGAGTCTTCCAATCATTTTTGACAATAAGTAAGTCTTCCAATCATTTTCGACAATAAGTAGTAACTAAAAAGCCCAATTTTAAGCTTTAAAAAAAAAAAAGAACACCAATTTATCTGCATACTACTATGTTTGACAAGTGCAATTTGTCACAGCAATAGTTAGTTTTACTCGTAAAAAGACCAGCAAAAGAAGAAGCGCTACATTGGACAACTAAGTAGTTATCGATGTCGAAAACAATTAAAAAGAGTGGTAAACATGCATGCGTCTGCCGGGAGTCGAACCCGGGTCTATTGCTTGGAAGGCAATTATCCTAACCGTTGGACTACAAACGCCCACTTGCCTACTTAGAACAAAAACGTATTATATAATAATGTACATTTCGTTTGTCCCAAGAGGAGACCTGATCCGGTGTGGTTCGATGCATGGGAACCGATGCTCGTGCATAAAACGTACAAACCCTTTTTTTTTTTTTTTTTTTTGGATAAACGAAATTGATACTCCTTTATTCATTATATAAATACATACAAAATTAGTTACAAAAATAAATAAATAAATAAATTATAGGCTATACAAATGTATGGGCTGGATCTAAAAAGGGAGCGGCTAAAGATACATCAATTATTACTTAGAAGACCCATTTCAATTTTTTGATAAGTTCCAATTCTGCCTATTGAGGAAATGACCAAGTTACCCATCATCTAAAAGGGTCTTTTCTTCTCTACCTTACCCTCTCTTCTCCTTCACCGACTTGACCCCATTCGAAACCTCAAAATCAGCTCCACACTCTCATTTCGACCGACCAAAATGCGTGAATCCGCAAGAAATCGACTCGGTAAGTCCATTCTCTCATTGTTTCCGCTCGTTTGGTGGGGTTTTTCAAGTTTTTTTTGCCATCATTTTCAATGTTTATTGATGTTGGTTGTTGTTTGATTTTTAAGACTTTTAATTTGTTGATGATTTCTACATTTTTGGTACGAAATGTCGAAGGAGTCGTCAAAACGAAGCCTCCACGACAACGCTGAGCCATTTTTATGGTTTTTATTGGATTTTTTCATCAAGGAATAACCTACATTTATGGTTGTTGTCCCCATATCAGTGCAGTAACAGAGGCGAAACGTATATTTACATGTCGGTTTTGTTTGACCGATATATCAGTATATACCCCACGTAGTTGCTACTGGACCCCACTCGATTGGATATTTGAGTTTTTAGCTTAAGTGTAAGGCATAATTGTTCGCGATATTACTAACGTTATCGTCTACTATAGTATCGTCAAAGCTTATAAAAGTTTCGATCAAGATACACTGTAATCATATATATACCTACCAGCTTACTTTATGACCCCACCCGATTGGATATTAAAATTTTAGGTAGTCGTTAGAGTTACAAGTCCGCGATATTACGACAATATCGGCTAACAAAGACTATTAATGTGGCAACCCCAATCCCCGAGGTCGCCGAACGAGCATTGCGCTGGTCTTGCAGACCCTATCAAGCGTTTATCGTCACATCTACGTTCCTCGATGTGCGTGTATTCTTTATATTATTTGCCAATTCTTCGAAATATACATTAAATTACAAGTATGGCTTGTGTTTTTCAAAGTTTCAAGTAGGTAACCAATAAATTTTTAGTGGAAGTCTTAAAAAATAAAAACATGGATTTTCATTAACTTTTAAGTTTTATAGAGCGTTAATCCTACTGTCCCGGAATAGAGTACACTGTATATAAGGCGACAAAAGTAAACATATACAAGTACAAGTGTCTCAAAAGTCTCATATAAACCCAAAATATATAACAAAATACCAAAAATAAACACATACGAGTAGTGTGCCGAATAGTGGGCGAGCTCAGAGATAGTCACATTGTAGTAAGATCTGCACTCAGCCATCACAATAAAACAGATGACGAGTCTAGTAAGTAAAATCCCAAGAAAATTCACTGAGTATTCATATGATAAAGTAAAGGAAATCCAATAAATAATTTTAAATAAACATGCGAATGTAAACAGACAAGTGTAAATGGATCATTGCATGCGTAAATAACAATAAAGCGCAATGTCAGGCTCTGTGCCGTCCTGTCAGATTTAGACCATATTTCGGATACCTTCCCAGATCCCACAAGTGGGTGCACCTAATCGGCCCATCACCTAGTCCTCTCGGTGGCGCGTAGACCCACGACGCACCGACATATGTATCGACAAAGTAACTCGATTATTATTCACCGAGGACTCCTAATACATATGTTACGATCTAGCGTGCCATAGACACACAACAAGATACCCAACGGGAGCAAACTCAACCAACCGTTCAGACACTGACATAACATAGATAATTGAAGTAAATAAGGAATAGAATAGGAAACCATTGAACAAAATAGAGTAAAACAATAATGAAAGCAAATAAATACTCAAATGACGCTCCATTGGATTTTACAAACCTCAAAACGTGTTTCGACTTCCCGGACTCCCGAATCCAACCTCGCCTAGCTCTTGGTACCCGAGCTACGATCCCTTTAGTCCCCTAAAGTCCAAATGCATCATTTTAATTGATTTATAGCCACATTAAGTTTAATTATTAATATTATACTAAAAATTAGAATTTTATTTCAAATTTTTAGTTGTGGCACATTTTTCAAGTTACACGGGTGTGGCAAACGCCTGAGAAACTCTCGAAGTGCAATGTTCTACTTTTTTCCCAATTCCTTATATTATCTCTCGATTTTTTTTGGATTTTTTCTATAATTTTCTATAAATTTTTTATCTATTTTTCTATAATTATTTTATTTATTATGTATTTAATTAAAATTTAAAATAAATCTCAAATTATTTAATGGGGTTGGGCCCACTCGAACCGAGCTCGGCTCGGCCGGGCTTCGGCTTTGTTCTAACTTGTAAGCGGGCCTAGGCCTCGCTTCGCCTAGGCTCGTACGGACATACGTGTGCAAGCCCCTCCCTCCCCCAAAACACATTTGCATGATTTAATTGCTAAAAAAGTAATTCGTCTCTATCTCCAATTTCTTTTTTTTTTTCATTCATTTTTACAACAACCCAACAAGAAGAAAAATAATAATAAAGAACAACAAATCACCATTAATCCTCAAATTCCTTTCAAGCTCATTTTCATGAAAAACAAATTGAAGAAGATGAAATTGATGGAGAGGGAGTGCATTACCTTGATTATAGCCCTTGATCTTCAAGAAATCCTGCTCTAGATCTCAATTTGAACTCATAATCCCTCTAAATGTTGCTAGTAATTCTGGTTTTTACATGAAAATGCGAGCGGTTTTGATCAAAATTTCACTATGTAGTGGTATTTATAGTTTGTGATGGAATCAATTATACACATGTATATCGAAAATGATCTAAAGGCTACTAATTAGATGTCAAACACCATTTAATGAATTCATTGAGACACTATACAAATTTAGTGTTAGACATTCTAGGATCATCCTAATGTCTATTAATGACTTTTATTTAATTTGATCAAACTATAGGCAAATCAACTTAATTCTTTTTAAATAGCCAACTTAGGTAGAATAATAATATAGTTAATATATTTGATGCATAACTAACCCAATTGTGGTTTCACTAACTCCCGACTACCCAATACCTAATGCTTGCTGCTTTAAGATTTATAACGAGGCACACCAATCCTTGATGTACCTAGTTATTTTGACTTAGCCTATGGTTTTATTATCATTAAATGTCACATTTGCCTTGTTAATTGTCATATTAGTCTATTTAACATTTGTCTAAACTTAGTGCACCCGTACTTTGCCTACCGGATAACCGCATCGACATGCTTTTCGAGGCGTATACTGTCTCACGTCCTCACACGATATATCAATATAAACTCACACGTGCGATGCGCTTATGAATAAAATAATAATTAACATCGCAAATAAGCACCCAACATATGAAAATAACTATTCAAGCCTAGTCGGACGTGTCCCGACCTATT
Organism: Stephania cephalantha; assembly: GCA_039657325.1. Classification (NCBI taxonomy): domain Eukaryota; kingdom Viridiplantae; phylum Streptophyta; class Magnoliopsida; order Ranunculales; family Menispermaceae; genus Stephania; species Stephania cephalantha. Next base: position 46,814,638 of record CM077574.1, read on the forward strand.
CAAGGCGTCCATGTGGGCTGAGTTAGCGCTCGAATTTGAAAATACTTTAAATAGCAGTGTCAATAAATATTGGGTCGTTACAATTCTTCCCAAATAGGAAAAATTTCGTCCCAAATTAGGGTAGACTACCATCCCGAGCCGTGGAATCATCCATAAGTACTAATGGCCCAAATATATTCGACTCTTCTGCTCTTCGTTCATTGAAATGTAACTATGGCGGAACAACCGAAGCCCCCAACTTACTCTCTAACTCCACTAGACCATACTTCAGTACGTCAGAATCCCTTTAGTGGGCTTCTCCAACCCCCTCCACTAGTCCATCACCCAATAGCCCTCGTGGTGGTCAGCATGGACCTACGACCCACCAACACGTACACCGAAGACAAACCGCTCAAGTCGTAATTCACTGTGGTTGCTCGTGCCACGTGCTATGGCCTAGTGATTCACATAACCACTGAGTCTTCATATGTATAGCTAGGAATCAAAATACGTATATGCATAATTTAAAGAGAGCATAAAATGCGTCGAGACGACGTACCCTCGACACGAAGTCTGTCGCCTCTCTGGCCCCGCCGACCTCATCGTATGCGCTCTCGCGGGTCCGATCTTGTTCTCGTGGTGGTGGTGGTGATGCACTCCAACAATCAGGCTCTAAGATGTCTAGTTTGACCACGTCGAAACATCGACGGTCTCCGACTTCCTGCATGTCCGTCCCCGAATCTCCGACCCCGACCTCGTTTTCTCGACCCTGTCATGCCCTCCCCGATCTCGATCCCGTCGATATTGCGAAGTCTAATGTCTAGGATGATCTATAGGTGTAGGGGCAATAGTGAGTACTTGCCATCTCACATCATGTCTATACCAATCTGATCGATGGTCATCTTCATGGTCGCGGTTATATCTGTGGCTCTATCGATCATCGTCGGTCATCTATATGGTTCCTATCGACTCGATCTCTATGCCTCTTCTCTGCACTGTCCGACCTCGAACCTCGCCTCTAATCGTCCCTCGAATCACATCTGCGCGTCTACTACCTCTCTCTAGAAGAAATGTCTCGTGTATGAGTGCTCGATCATACATTTCATATACCGTGTGAGCTCCGATGGACATAATGGCATTGGCAATAAAATCATGTAAACCTCGGACGAAATAATAGATCAGCAGACTCTCTGTCCCCGCAACGTCCATGACGAACTGTAGCAAATAACGATATCTCTCCATATATTATAACGCCGATCGGTTGCCCTATCTCAGGACATGAAATTCCTCTCTCAAACGTAGCTGGACCATTATGGGGATATATTCATCGTAAAAGATCTGTCTGAAGTGTGCTCATGTCGTCGCCTCAGGTGGGTATCGTAGTAAGTAGTCTACTATATAGTTGCGCTCTTCGAAAACATGATCGAAAACTCGTGCTTGTATACTATCATTGACTCTCAGCACTTGTGCTTTGACTAGTGTAAAGTAACCATTTCCCGGCGCCTCAGGGTCACCATGTAACGACCCAAATTAATTAAAATTAAGATTAAAGTTAATCTGGGGATTAACAGCTTGTAATTCGGGCGTTACGTGGAAAACTAGGTTGACTCGGACACAAGAACCGAGGAAGATGTTATTTATGCATGATGGTTGTTAATAATTAGTGTTTAAAATTAATATTATATTGCACTACATGTGTGTATGTTGTTATCATGCGAGTTAGTGTGATGGGTGTTCGCCTCGAAAGGCGTGTCAATGCAGGTATCGGGTAGGCAAACTACGGGTACACTAGGAAACTCGATTAATTCATGTTAAGATGACTAATTAATCAACTAAAATGGGTAATGTAACCATAGGCTAATTAAATTATAAAATTTGAACAATAGGCTATAGCGTGCCTAAGAGTGCGTGTCGAGACGCGGGCAATGGGTATCGGGTAGCCGGAGGTTAGTGTGACCACAAGTTGGTTAGTTTTGATAAATGAAACACTAACTATATGGATTGATAAGGCTTTAAGTAAGGTTCATAAATCAAACATATGAAAGCCTATAGTTTGAGGTAAATAATGTGGACACTAGATAAACCTCAAGATGATCATAATGAGACAATCTAGGATATGAGTGTACTATTGGAGTCATCCAGTGGTGTGGGACAACATGAATAAAGACCACACAATAATTCTCGAGTTACGTACGCACACTTGATCAAGGCCAAAACTATATATAACAAGTGAGTGGGATTTTCATCTCTACTAACGGTGATTTACATGCAAAAACCAGTAAAACCAGAGGAGAAGAAGGATTTCAAGCTGAGATTCATCACTTTAAAGACCAATTCAAGAGCTCAAACCAAGGTAATAATCATCTTCATCTCATCCACTCTCTAATGAACCCATTTTTGATTGAATTGAGTGAATTCGTGTTTGATGGTTAAACGTCTGATTTTGGGTTAAAACGTTATTAATTACATGTTATTAGATCATTTTCATACAGAATTGCCAAATGGTTTAACTAGAATTTGTGTTTTTGATGAATTGGAAAGTCGGTAAATGCATGAGATTTAGAGGAATTTGGGTTAAAATTGATGTCCTGGAGTGTGCTAGATGTTGTTTTGAAGTTAATATTGTTTGTAAAGCATGTTTAACTAGTAAGGAGCGGATTGGAAGAGAAATGATAGAATTCTCGACTTAAGAATTATGTCCCGAGATGACGATAGTGCGCTACCTGAACGGTTAGTGCGCTAATCGTTCGGGTTTGCAACTATTCTTCGTCTCCGAAGAACAACAACGCCTCACATTAATTACCTAGCACACTACCACCACATAGTGCATTAACAATGCATACATAAACCTGAAATTTAAAAGGTTGTTTTGGGACTTTTTTTGACTTAATACATATCTCAAACATCTATAAACATACTAAACATGTAAAATTGGACTTCAGTGACTTAGGGGACCGTAACTCGGTATCGGGGAGCTAGTTGAGTCGGATACGGGAGTTCGATGAAGTCGATGTGCGGATTGAGGTGCTTAAACCCCTTGAGAATGCTTCACATAATTCAGTTCGTTTTTCTTATGCGTGTGATGGGTGACGAACTGTTTATTTTGCTAGTTTGTGCAACTGATTGATTGGTTTATCGTGGTTTTTACACCGGGATGTGTGGACGGACTTGGGTACACGAACCATAGCACGTGTAATCATGCCCTTGGTGAATTGCGACCCGAGCTGCACTTAGATGCACGTGTCAGTGACTCAGCCGATTTGGCCACCACAGCGAGGACTAAGGAAACAGGACTGTGGAGGTTGTTGGAGAAGCCCACATGAGAGACCATTAGCTCTGAAATATGGTATAGTCTGCTACATGCGATACATCCTTGGGTTTTCATCAAAGACATTTATATGCATATTGACTTAGCTGTTGTATGTTTACGTTCTCGTTTACCTTGTTTGCTACTTTGTTTGATTATTGTATGTTGTGCTGTATTAGCATTATTGTATGCTGCTTGAATATTTTGTATTGCCCTACATTCATGAAAGTATGTATTTCTTTTGCCAGATAGCATACTTGCATGTCTTGTAGTTTTATTTGTTTTCTTGCTGAATATTGTGTGGACTTCTCTTGGGAATTTACTCACTGGACTCGTCACTGTATTTGTTGGGTGATTGAGTGCAGATCTTTCTACGAGTAGCGGCAAAGGACAATCTTAGGTGACTATCTCTTTTTGCTGACGGTCTTGGACATACTCGTAGGCGTTTATATTATTTTGATATTCTGATATTATTTTGGGTATTGGTAGATTTGAGATGACGTATACATGTATATACCATGTTTTATGGTACTGTCGCTTATATACGGAGTATTTTTTTTTTTTGGGTTTTCCACAGTAGGATTTGCTCTTATGAATAATATTTACAATGGTAAATTACATTACCTAATTGTATCAATTAAGGCTTCCGCTGATTTATGTTAACTTGTAAAATGCAACACACTAATATGGTTATGATTTGAATAAACCACAAATTATTGAACTTAAAAAATATTTAAATACTTAAAGATGATAATTTAAGAAAATACGGATAATTCATTAACAAATTTAATGAAACACACATGGATACGAACTTTGAGCTAATAGGAGGATGAGCAGTGTCGACAAGTGTAGTTAGACCCACTAGGCAAGGAGTGCGTGGAGGCACGTCACCCCGGGTGGCAAGGCCGTCGCACACCACCTCCGTAGAAATACCAAGGCCGAAAGCGACTAAACTCCTTAATCACTTTGCTTTAAGGCGTCAATGTAAACTGAGGTAGTAGGCCGTAGTAGCCGTCTCTCGTGGTCGTCGATATAGGAGTAGGAGTTTGTAACAACCCATTTTCCAAATGAACCGCCACGGAGCCAATGCGGGCCCACAACCTGGCCTACCAGCGCCAGCTGTGTCCCACATGCTATCTCATCCACCATTTAATCATTATTAACCTCAATGAACAACAATTTACTGTTTAAATTGTTAATGAACTCAAATCATCTAGCTTATAATATCGTTTTAATTCCTAATAAACCACAGCACAAGTCTTTTATCATGAAAATCTAAAATATGAAATATTATGTCATGCATTTAACTCTGATACCTAGTGTGGAAAACCCATATGACAACATATATCATATAGAAACCTCTAAGATCTCAAAATATCAACAATATAGACTCCTGAAACATCTTACAATTCCCAAATCCCTAAAATAAAACAAAAATGTATAATACAACCATACAAGCATGGCTCAATATCTTTGAATCACAGGTATTCCGGTAGCTTGTCCTTGCCCCGGCTCGTACTAGGATCTGCACTCAAGCCATCACAAAAAGGCAGATGATGAGTCCAGAGTGAGTATTCCCAAGGAAATTAAGTGAGCAATACCGAAAGTAAATACTAGAATTTAAAGAGAACTATTAAATAAACATGCGAAAATAAACACATGCAATTGTGATCATCGCATGGCTAAGTAATAGTGCAAGCTCAAAGTGTGTTCCTAGAGCCTAGGGTCATACTAGCGCCATACTTCGACTCCCACCCACTACTTGCTCGGCGAGTAGCACTCAATCAAGGCCGCATATTTGAATCCGCTAGGTGGTCACGTGGAACCTATGACGCACTCACACGTGCCCCGACGCGACTCTCTGGTCGACCTATTCACCGAAATCCCGACGCACATGTTTTGGCCTAGTGGACATACACGAGAGGAATGGCACGGAGGGAGAGCCTCAACGTCCGTCCATTTAAACCAAACCAAGAATAGAGTATTGAAAGACAAAATATGAATTCAAAAGCAAAATTAAATACTGCTCAAGTAATTTCAGTTAGGATACTACACACCTCAAACCGCACTCTGTGTCCCGGTAACTAACTCCCAGTCCGGCTCCGCCGAATCCCCGATATCCAAATTATCGTCTGAAATTACCTATTTCCATTTATAAGTGATTTTTAGTCAATTGAATGTATTTTATGTTACTTAGCAAAAATAGTATAAAACATGCAAGATCTAGCGCGTTAGGTCCGGGGATTAGCGCGCTAGATTTCTGGGTAGCTACATGTTTTTCGTTAGGAAGAACATTAGCGTGCTATTATTTTTACCTAGCACGCTAATCGTCATCTAGCGCGCTAATCGAGTTTTGGACATCAGTTCTGCTGAAATTTCTTGGTTCTCAACACCACCACCAACAACAATCACTACAACAACAATAATAACTAAACTTCATACACTTAAAAACCACCAAAACAACTACTTAACAACCACCTAACAATCCATATTGGATTCATACCAACACCTCAAAAATTGGTACCAAAAGATAAAGAAAGTTGAGGTAGTTGTGAATCTCACCTTGCTTTGATGATTCAACCACTCCAAGCTCCTCAATTCACCAAGTTTGAATCTCCAAAACCCTTGTTTTTTCTCTTCAATTTCGGATGTGAAGATAAGGAGAGAGAAGGTGGTGGAAAATGAAGGTCAATTGACTTTTATAGTCAAATGTGCTCTCCTCACTTGTGCATCTCAAGGCAATCCAATGAGCACCATTTGCTCCATTATTCATCCTCTAATGACTCTAATTGTGACACCAATGGTACACTTACCCTTGTCTTTAACCCAAAAAGTGTTGTTTCGGGTGTTCCGACGCCCGGTTTCGCGTCCCAAACTGCGACATATGCGTACTACCATGACCATAACCACCAAATATACATTACATTTTAATATTTAACTCATTTTATTCATCTATTATGTGTATTATTTTCCCCGACCTAGTATTTAGTCTTTTAGACCACTCTGTACTCCAGTAATGACACGCATATCGAGGCAAATACTTAACACGAAGTCTCACACGTAAAATGAAATATAATTATACACATTACAATGCCGCTTAATATATTTTTAACGTAAACATCGCAAATTAAACAAATCAAGATACAAAAATAACTATTTACCTTGGTCCAGCGCGCACTAGCCTAGCATTGTGGGTCCTACGAGTGTCCGAGCTATCGGCCACGTCTCGCAACCACGTCATTAATAACCGTAAATTAAATTCGGGCCATTACGCTTTTTCCCAACTAGGTGAAATTTCGTCCTAAAATTAAATTAAATCAAATACTTATCGACAAATAAGTGGGATACCGTCTTCGCATAGTAGACTCAAGCTCCCAGGTGAGTCCCTCGGTTCCGTAATGCAGCCATCGTACCAAAACCTTCGGGATCTCCTTATTCCTCAAAATCTGTGTCCTCCTATCCATGAATTCCATAGGAGGTTCCTCATATGACACATCAGGTCGCACCTCAATCTGACTTATATCAACCATAGGCCTCGGTCCCGACCTAGCCAGCCTCGGCATGGAAATGTGAAATACTGGTTGTACCCTTGCTAACTGCGGTGACAACTCCAAACGGTATGTCACTCTGTCGACGCGTTCCTCAACTCTGAACAGTCCAATGAACCTTGGTGCTAGTTTCCCCTTAATGCCGAATCTATGATAACCCTTCCAAGGCGAAACTTTCAAATACGCCAAGTCCCCAACCTCGTAGCTGAGACCCTCAAGATACTTGTCTGCATATTTCTTCTGCCTATCCTGCGTTGCTTGAAGTCTCTGTCTGATCTGCCTTACCTTCTCAGTATGGTCAACAACAATCTCGGAGTCCTATACTGTTGTATCCTCCTATGTCGCCCAACATCTTTGGTGACTGCATGGCCTACCATAAAGTGCCTTAAACGGTAGCACCCCGATACTCACCTAATAACTGTTATTGTAAGTAAACTCACACAAAGGTAAGTACTCCTCCCACAATCCACCAAACTGTAAAATACATGCCCTGAGCATATCCTCGAGAATCTGAATCAAACGCTCTGACTGCCCATCGGTCTGAGGATGGTACGCAATGCTAAACTGTAAATGAGTGCCAAACTGCTCCTGCATACTTTCCCAAAGCCTCAAAGTGAATCTCAGATCCCTGTCAGAAATAACGGAGGTCGGTACACCGTGTAATCTGACAATTTCTCTATCGAAGATAGTACTTAGCTGTGTAACAAAATATCTCATGGCGACTGGTATAAAATGTGCCGACTTTGTCAACCTATCGATAACTACCCGAACTGCGTCGTGTCACCTTGTAGTCTGCGGTAGGCCATTGACGAAGTCCATGGTCACGTGTTCCCACTTCCACTGAGGAATGGGCAACGGCTGTAGCAACCCAATGTCTCCCGTGCTCGGCCTTCACCACGGTGGCAAATATGACAATTCCGAACATATATACCTAGAACAATCTCTGCAGATCGTAATACATCTTGGTCCGACCAGGATGAATTGTATATCGCGACAGGTGTGCGTCCTTGAGAATGCTGTCCCTGAGCTCCGATACCCCTGTTATCCTCAAATGACCCTTGTGTCTCAAGCGCCCGTCTGAAACCTTAGACCACTCAGTGCACCCCAGATCCTGAGCCAGGCCATTGATATGCAAATATCGGTCATCAGCTTTCTGCAACTTAGCAACCCGCTCAAGAGACATTGTGTGGACTCGCATCTGACAACAAATCTGTAGCTCAACAATAGCCTATGTCAAACACAACACTGACGCTGCCTCAAGCAACCCTTGCTCATGTGTCATATGCCGCAGTACTATCTGGCTCTCGATGCCGCTCCTGCTTAGCGTATCAGCTACGACATTCGCCTTACCTGGATAATATTCAATGGCGAAGTCATAGTCCTTCAGTAACTCGAGCCATCGCCGCTGTCGCATGTTCAACTCCCTATTAGTGAACAAGTACCTCAAACTTTGCTGATCAGTGAACAAGACAAACTTCTCACCGTACAAGTAGTGCTTCCAGGCCTTTAGTGCAAATACAACCACCGCAAGCTCCAAGTCGTGCACTTTGGATAGTTTACCTAGTTAGGTCTTAATCGTTGTGATAAATAGGCTACTGGGTGCCGGGTCCCGCATCAACACGCAACCCAACCCAGGTGCGATGCATCAAGATAAACGAAAAACCTATATCTACCACCCAGTAATGCAAAATTGGCGCCAAAGTCAATTTCTTCTTCAGCTCCCAAAAAGCATCCTCACACTCATGTGACCAATCAAATCTAAAATCCTTCTTGGTCATTCTATTCAGCGGCGCTGCAATCATCAAAAAATCCTGCACGAAGTGCCAGTAATATCCTGCCAAATCCAGGAAACTCCGGATGTCAAATACAGACTCGGGTGTTTTCCAATCAATAATCGCCCGAATCTTGTCACCATCAATCGATGAAATGCCCTAAGAACTTCACCTCACTCAGCCAGAATGCGCACTTACTAAACTTAGCATAAAGTCTATGCTCTTTCAGCGTCGCCAACATATCTGTGAGATGCCTCTCGTGCTCCTCACGAGTCTTACTGTAAACCAGGATGTCTTCAATGAAAACAATGACATTTCGATCTAGAAATGGCCTCAGCACCTTGTGCATCAAATCCATGAAGATCGCCGGTGCGTTAGTCGGTCCAACGACAATGATTGTAAACACGTACTAAACGTGGTCTTCTCACATCCACCTCTCGAATCCGCAATTGATGATATCTTGATCGTAAGTCGATCTTTGAGAAGAACTTGACCCCACCAACTGATCGAATAAGTCGTCTATCTTCTAAGTGGGTAACGATTCCAAATCTTCACCTAATTCAAACTTAGGTAGTCTACACACATTCGCATCGAGTCCGTCCTTCTTCTTCACAAATAGAATTGGAGCTCCCAAGGTGACATGCTAGGGTGAATGAAACCCTTCGCAATAAATCCTCTAATCGGGTCCTTAACTCATCGTGCTCCGATGTCGACATCATATACGGTCCTATCGTAGATTGGTCGAGTCCCCGGAATCAGCTCAATGATAAACTCAATAGCTCTCGGTGGTGGTAATCTTGGCAAATCATTAGGAAACACGTCGGAAACTCACAGACAATAGGGACATCTTCAATCCTAATCACCATCCTAAGCTCTGGCTCCACCATAGCCGCGTACACCTCCATCTCCTGCGATGTAGCTAATCTACCTCGAGTGATAGGTAATGCAGATGCAACTCCGGCAAATATAAACTTTGGAATCCCCTCGATGTCAAACATCACAGTCTTGCTGAAACAATCGATCTGTGCGTGATAAGATGATAACCAATCCATACCGAACATCGCATCGAATTTCAGGTACTCTAACACTCTCAAATGAGCTGGTAGCTTATGTCCCTCAATCTCCATAATACAATTTCAGCCTATCCGGTTAGGGTAAATCTTATCCCCAGTTGCCGTACTGAGAACAAGATATGCATCTAAGGTCCGTGTAGGTAACCCTAACTCTCCTACCGTACGTCCGGACATAAAAGATAATGTCCTACCGAATCAATCATAACATGCATGGAAATACCACAAATAGATAACGTACCCTCAATAAGCTGTCTGGTCGCCTCCCTGTCCGGCTGCGCGACCCCAAAAGCTGCAGTCTGGGCCTTATCTCTAGCCTGCTCCGTCTGTGGTGGTAGTGGTGCTGGTCTGGTACAATCTGCCACAATATGGCCACTTGACCGCATCTCGTAATAATTACGGTATCCGACCCGCCAAAACTCATTTGACTCGCGCTCGACCCTAACCTCGACTCGGCCTCTCGACCTCTATCCCGCCTATACCGTCTGTCTGGCCGATCAACCGGTGCGAAGCCGTAGAATATGTCGCCCGGTGATCATCATGACGATCTCCGTCGCCTCTGCGACCACGATCGGTCGCCAATCTCATCGACGAGGTCTTTGGCCCTGTCTCTATCGATCCTGGTCTCTCATCTGTCTCTTCGGTCTTTGATCAGATCGAGAACTCGAAGCTTGCGCACTCTGTTGACTCTACAACTGAGCTCGAATCGCTACTCGACTGGCCCTCTAAACCAGGTATGTCTCGTGTGCGAGGACCCGTCATAAATCTCTGCCGATTGGTACGAGCTCCACTATATACCACCGTACTCGCAATCCTCTCATCCATAACCCGACAAAATAATATATCTGTAATCTGGTCAAGACGTGCTATGTCCATGGAGTATGACAATAGATATCGGTACCTCTCCATGTATACCGTGACATACATATCTCCTTGAATTAATGATAAAAACTTCTCCCTCAATCGGACTCTAACCTCCATAGGTATATACTCGTCGGAATTTTGCCCAAGTAGTTATAGTAGGTTGAGTCGCGATGTAGGTATTCCACCAAATCGTCGCATCGGCTCTTAAACAGAAACTCGATAATCTCGGCCGATCGATCTCCTCAACCCGAAGCAACTCATGTAGCCGCTCATGAGATAACAGCCACCTCCCGGCCATCTCCTGGTCCCCGGCTCCATAAAAGTATCCTAGCGAGAACTTAATGAAATCCTTCATCTTCTTAGCCTCAACTTCATCGAGCTCCCAAGTATAGACGCCACAAAGAGTCGCTCAATAGTTGCAAGTAGGGGCAGGCAGCTTTCGAAAAATCGCCCAAACCGCCCAAACCGTATAAACCGCATGGTTTGGTCTCAGTTTTTAGAACTCGCGGTTTGGGGCGGTTTAAAAACTTAAAAACATGCAGAATCTCGGTTTGGTCGCGGTTTTCATTTTTAAAAAACCGCGGTTTCACCAAACCGAGGGTATTTTAGTAAATACCTAACATTTACAACTCAAAACCCTAAAACTTAAAAAAACTCAAGATCCTTTGAGTCAACAGGTGGAAGACTTGATCTCTACAAATCTTCCACCGTCGTTCATCCTCCTTACTCCCCGTCTCACCGCCGCCGCCGAACCCATCGCTTTTCTGGGTGGCTCCGACCATCGCTATAGCCTTCCACCGCGCGAACCGCCGCTCGCGTCCACGCCGCCTTCACTCGCCTCCCCTGTCGCACCGCTTCCTCGCACCGCCTCATCCCACTAGTCCCGCCTCCATCGCCTCCTCATACCGGTCCAAACCTCGATCTCTGCGAGTCTCACTACCACATCGCCGCTTCCCGGCCGCTTTGACCACGGCCTGTCGCCGCCGCCTCCTCATACGGCGCGAATCGCTGCTGCATCCACGATCCCATCGCGCCATCGCAACGTCCATCGCCACCTCGCACGCTTCCTCCTCCCACCGCCCCGCCTCTACCGCGCCTCATACCGATAACGCCGAGAGCTTCGAGTCCCACCACCACATCGCTTCTTCCCGGCGGCTCCGACCACCACTGTCGCCGTCGCCTCCTACCGCGCGAACCATCGCCGCGCCCGCGGCGCCTCCACGCTCATTGGGTCGCATGAAATCCGCGAAACCAAACCGACCAAATCGCGCAAACCGCGGCGGTTTGGGTGCGGTTTGATGGTTCGCGGTTTGCCCACCCCGAGATTGCGGTGTAAGAACCACTGTAGTATCCACGGTATTGCTACAGGTGCATCCCTCTTGGCCAACGTCTCAGATATCGCTTGCCGCACTTTGAGTCTCACTTGTAATAGGAGCTACAACTCGCTTAAGTAGTCATCATCGATGCGACCAAAAAGATAGTTGAGCCGTAGTAGCCTTCGAGCATCCCGAGCTCTCATCATATCTTTCAAAGATCGCGAACCTATCATCCATAGTCCGCGCTAATGACTCCAGCGTCAAAGTCGGCCTCGTCGGATCACTAGTATTTCCGACCTCAGGCTGAGTGGTATCTGATGGCTGTCCGTCCATCGATATATCGCATCAAAAAACATGCATCCAGATCAGCCTCAAGACAAATATACGTGTATCGTATGTATTATACAACAAAAATAACACATATATCCCCGATTTCTACCCATCTCACCTCACTTCTCAACTAGGACTCTAGGCAATTCCTTTGGGTTTCCACATCTAAAGTTTATTCATTAGGTTTATCCTCCAATTATACCACAAATGTAACCGTATCAGAGTTAACTGTCAATTCCTTGAGGTTCACTAACCTTTGCTCGTAAAACCAAAATGTAATGGCCTATTTTCCAAATGAACCGCCACAAGGGCCAATATGGGCCGATAACCCGCCTACCAAAGCACCAAAGCATTGTCCCACATGCCATCTCATCCACCATTTAATCATTATTATCCTCAATGAACAACAATTTACTGTTTAAATTGTTAATGAACTAAAATCATTTGCTTATAATATCGTTTTAATTCATAATAAACCACAGCGCAAGTCTTTTATCATGAAAATCTAAAATATGAAATATTATGTCATGTATTTAACTCGATACCTAGTTATTTTTCCTCTTCTACCTCGAGCACTATCCGAGGAGGCCAAGGACTCTATTGCTTCTTATGACGAGACCGAAATTACAACGCGATTTACTTTTTTTTTGTTCTTGTAAATTTTTGGTTCATTTGTTGGAAATTTGGGTTTTTTCTTGTGAATTGTTGGTTTGTTTGTTTGTTGAAAATTTGTGATTTTATTTATTGGTGTGTGGGCCAAAGACAATATGGACCAATAAGGGTGAAACAAATCCAAATAGGTTCACCAATTCCTCACATAAATAATGTCTTTGTGCCAACATTGCTAGTCTATATACCCCAATCGTCCACCGCAACAAGCCTCCTTCCTTCACCATGATAGAAACTGAAATCGACCACATTAACCCACGGTACCACATTTGTGTCGGCCGAACACGACCTACATATTTCCCTCCCTTGATTACCCCTTACCCCAACGCCCTTTTTGAAGATGTTTCGGACACAAAGAGCCGACACCTCGAAGAGGTGTCAAACATACATGATCGATACTGTTTAAAGGTGTCGAACACATATGTTCGACACTTCTAAACAAGTCTCGGTTGGATTCCTCTCACACCAAGAAAACTTAGATATTTTTGCGCTTTCGAACGAAGTCGACCGATACCTCTTTAGACTTGTCGGTCTTGTGTGTCCGACACACACGGGACAACAAGAACGAAAACAAAATTTCAAAAACTCCAAAAAATCACATGAAAATAACCAAAAAATTGTGGGTTTTGCTTAGAATTGTTTAATATATTTGATTTCATCGAAACTTTGCACTCAAAATGTAAGATTCAACTCCCAAATCGAAGCCTTAAACCTAACAACAATCTTCCAAAATACCAACTCGAAAAAGTAAAAAAAAAAAAAAAAAACTCCGAAAACCTCCAAATCGACACTAAAATAAGTGAGGAATGCACCCACGGCATCGAATCGACGTGGTTTTGCTCGAATTTTATGGGATTGGAGTTGGTGGTGAGATGCGATGAGTGAGTGAAGCGAGTGGGGTACGGGGTAAGTGGGGCGAGTGAGGTATGATTAGTAAAAACCCTTTTATATAGAGGGATAGTTGAGACATTTCACTTAGGTGGGGCACGTTTAGCAAAAATCGGGTCTTTTTTAGCCCCTCCCAATAAAAATGCTTGACGACCCTTGGTGAGCTTTGATAGTTGGGCTTTTTGGTCAATGTTTTCAATGGGAAGTACTTATAAGAACCTCCTTGGTCCGTGTTTGGTGAGACCCATTTTAGGCTTCACATATTGCAACATTAACAGGTGGGCCCCCGTACGTTGCCTCAACAATATCAACCTCTTGTAGGCTCCGGCTTCATCTCCCCAATAGTAACATCGATGGTAGACCTCCAGGTCACTACAAAATTAGGTAGGCCCGCGTCCCTCTCCCCTAATTTTTGGATGGGCTTCCCACTAGCCCATATGTTACCAGACCATTCTCTCATAATCAAGTTTATAAAATTCTCAAATTTCACAAAAGTCGTCCATAAGGAAGTTGAGTTTCGAGACACAAGAACAAATATAGCACTACAGTGCTATATTTGCATCCATATTGGTCACATCGCAAGCGATGTCGGCGAAAGTGGAAATGAAATACATGATCTGTCTATTCTTTATAAACTTCTTCCTTGGTATCTCCAACACTGTCTCTCGAGTATGAAGTTCTTTTCTATCAAAAAAGGACTTCGTGCACTGGTCGAGTTCGAGCACTGAGCTATATACATGGCAACCCTAAGCTCTAGCTTAGGGAACCTTCTTGTGACCCCCTTATATGCATACTTGGATAAGAAGAAAAAAATGAAAATCAGTTCACCCCACAAACACTACATGAAAAATGTTGTTATATTATGTACGTTGTTAAAACATATTTAAGATGAAAATAATATGCTACAAAATTATCTATAATTAAGAAATAAATGTGTAATGATTTATAAGTTTAATGAAGTTCTTTGTTTTATAATAATTAATCAATAATTAATTATTATTGTTTGTCATAAACAATATTAAGTTATATATTAAGTGTAATAAAAGATCATTTTTCCTTGGGGAGCTTTAAATCCTAGTTGTGCCCCTAATTGAGTCCATCTCGGGTTACTTTAATTGCGACTCTCATAACGTTAATTGTTTACAAAGCATCGATCGTCGCCTTTGGTTACTTAGTCTACCACAATGGTGAATTGGAGCATCGAAGAGATTGAGCTTGCGAATTTGCTACTAAGCTTTCTACTTGTTCCTCCTTGGCCTCGGGCGTATCCGAGGAGGCTAAGCACTCTATCGCTTCTCACGACAAGACGGAGTTACAAAGTGGTTCACCGTTTTTTTTTCTTGTGAATTTTTGGTTTTTTTGTTAGGAATTTAGGCTTTTTTATTACGAGTTTTTGGTTTGTTTGTTTGTTGAGAATTTGGGCTTTATTTATTGGTGTATAGGCCAAAGACAGTTTGGATTAAGCAAGGGTGGCACAAATCACACTACATTAAAATCTCAAACCAAATATGCACAACATGGTCCACATAATCCAAATAGGTCTTCCAATTCCTCCTAGAAATCCTGTCCCACAATTCCTTGTCAATATAACCTAGTCATTCACCACAACGAGCCCCCATATTCCTTCACCAAGATTGAAACTAAAAACTCCCTATATTAACCCCTTGTATCACATCTCGTGTTGGTTGAACACTACTGGAGATTGCCCTCCCTAAACTTCCTTTAAAGAAAATGCTTGATGACCATTGGTGAGCTTTAACATTAGTTGGGCTTTCTTAGTCAATGTTTACAATTGGAAGCCTTCCTAAGAACCCCCTTGGTCCGTGTTTGGTGAGGCTCCATTTTGGTCTTCACAGAGCGCAACAACAACAAAGTGGGATCCCGTTCCATGCCTTAATAATAACAACCTTTTGTAGGCTCTAGTTCATTTCCTAGCGGTAATAATATCGGATGAGAGACCTCCATTCATTACAACATTAAGAGGGCCCTCATCCTTCTCCCCTAATTTTGTGGATGGGCTTCCCACTAGCCCATATCTTACCAAAGACATTATTCTCCTCCCTAATACTAACACTAGCTCACCTCATTTCTCGCTATTTCCATGATTCATATATTTTTTTTGGTGTTTTGAATGCGTGTACATCACTCAAAGCGAACATGCTCTAAATTGTTTTCTATTTTTTGAAATATTTTTTCTTATATTTTTTTATAAGTATTTTTTGTCTTTACAAAAGAAGTAAAGCCTCTTATCACTATCCATTAGCATCACATCATGATTTCCCCTTATAGCGCGGTTATTTTTGAGGCTGAAGTTGTCAGCCCCTCGTCATTAGGACGATTGACCGGCCTGAATTACCTTAATCACTTGATAATCTAGTTAGTCTACTCCATTCTTTTATCTTTGACCTCAAAATAACCTCAAGATAATTTTTATTTCAATCCTTAATAAGGCTCCAAAACTAAATTTATATCCTTAATGAAAGCTAATTCATGATTTGACCAATTGGAGCAAACTAGGAAATCATACGGATCATTCTCCTTATTTTTTAAAAAACTCTAAGCGGATTTCTCCTGAGAAGTGGCTTATCGGAAAAACTTTCACCTAATAAACAACAAAACTGGGGAGAGGTCTAAAAGGACTCACAACTCCCCAAAGTTCACAATATATATCAAATTCAAATTTATAAACTAACTTAGAGTCTCCGATAGCTCAATTACAACTTTACAATCCCAAAGTAGACCAAAACTTAAACTTAAACCTCTCAACTTATTTTAACTAGTTTAGGAGACTCTCATAACAATTCATCAAAACTTCACTTATAGTTTAAAGAACTTCCTACTCTTACCCAAACCCATAAATATAGATTATATGCACAAAGCCAATTCACATACAAAGAAAGTAAGCTCTAAAGGGAATTACAAAAAGTCATTGAGCTTTTCCTTTCCTTTGTAAGTGCAAAATAAACTTTGTCACCATTACAACAAATAATGATGTTAGATAAATAAACTTTACACTATCTATCTGGACCAGGTAATATCAACATGGTAATATGGAATAATCATAAAGCAAAGGAATTGAAGAAATAAATATACCATTGTGCAATCCATTCTGTTTCTGTTTCCTTTCCTAACATAATCAGATGCCGACTTCCAAAAATAATGTGGAAATAATATTAAGAGCTTATGAAATGCAGAGATAACTTGTCGGTGTTTGACTCCGATAACTAGTCTCACTAGCCAAAATTTGAGGTATGATTGAAATCTAATTTCAAGCAAACCAGACTCAGAAATAAGCTTATCTCCTTCTCCCATGTATGCATGACCAATAATGAATGCAATTCATACAAATAGTTAATGTTGGGGCATGTGCCCTAGGTCAATCCACAAACATTGTTTATCTTATAAGTTTAGTTAATAAAATTGAAGTTTTCATTTGTTGTTTTATTATAAGTGATTGCATGTTTACCTAATAGTAAGATCCATGGATATTTATCGAAATATCCTAAATGTCTCTAGTCGATCATTATACTGTGAACTATAATGAATCAAGACTAGTGTGAATCTTGATTGATGGTCATGTGATGATCATGCGTATAGGGATATGAATCGAGATCATAAGTACTTGTTAGGGAATAAGGTACTGGACCGACCCGCTATGAGAACACCACATGTATTAAGTTATAGGTGTTACTAATGAAAAGCATATCATTTAGTCATTCGACTTAAGATTACCATAAACTTCAATATTAAGAGCCTATTAATTTGATACAATCAAACGTTGTCTTTAATCAAAAAATTATAAACATTGTGATTGGTTACCATTTGAATAATATATGAAGGTGTGTAGTCAAGATATAATTTGTCAATCGCTTATAGAAAAAGATATCAAATTGGATCCCTTGATAGGTTAGATCATTAAATGACCAAGTCCAAGTGAATTGATATGATCAATATCACTTGGATATTTTCACTCTACCTAAAGATCGAGACTAGTACGATTGAATATTAAGGGTGACTTTCCGTGCTTTATATTTAATCAAAGGATATCGCAGACGAAAGGTTATGATATATGTTATTTATTAGGTTGTATTGATTTTGATATTCATGCTATTTGGGTAGTCATAATACCTTGCTAGAGGCCGCTTATGTCTTGTGTACTAAAATAGTTTTGGTTCACTACCAACGTCGCATGAATCTATTGGGTGCACATAAAGAATGACTTTGCGCATTTTCAATTGGTCCAGAGTAATGAATTTTGTATGATAAAATTCATGACATAAAAGCCCTACGATTTGTTATATGATAACTTATTAATAGGGGCATATGTGTAATTTTCTTAAACTACCTAAATACAATAGTTGTATTACGAATAGAATTTTAAGTGAAAGCTTATCTATACATATAAATAGAGGTTGAAACCCTAAAAAGAAATAAGATTTTCGTTTTTGCTATTTTTTCGAGTTCCCTAGATTTTGGGAGAGAAAGAAAAAATGTTTTCAATCTTTCTTACGACCGCACTCCAAATTGTGGTCACCGCTCGTGTGTAGATTTGTGATAGAGGACTCACACTTGAATGTCTTAAAAATCTAACAACCAGAGAAGGAAATCACAGATTGAGGTATGGTTTACTTTTATCGATATAGTTTAATAGAACTTATTTATGATCATGTTGGGGTTTTGTTAAAAAGTGTTTTGAATTTTTGCCTAACGTATAAATCATATCAATGTGAGAGTCAAAGTAAAGTTTACTTACAATCAAACCAACTCAAGGTTGGTTGCGAAGTCTCACACAACATCCCTTGACTTTCACGTACTTTCCTTAAGCACTATTAAATCATAAAATTTAAATTTTAGAGTTAAAACTTTATTTTAGTACTTCAAAATCATATTTCAACTTAAAATGGGATTTAAAATCCATTTTTCAGTTCTAACAGAGTTTAACCACTCTAAACTCCAACAACTTCATCTTAAGTATCAAAACTTAATTCATGTCTCCAATCTCGACCATAAACTACTTAATTGGCTTTAAAAAAATTTACAAACCTACTATGAATCTTAAATTGGGATCTTAACTCAATTGCCAATTTTAATCTTTATGATTTCCAAATTTTGACTTTAGAGCCTCAACAAATCCCAATCTACTCATTTTATCAACTTTTGGAGTCCTTTCATTCGTCAAAACACCTAAACATTGCATTGAGTCTCTCATTAATATTCCAAGTCAAAACTACCCCGAAATAAGCTTTCAACACTTAGTCAAATTATAGGTAGTGCATATTTTTCAATAGCGAGACCCTATGTTCAACGCTAAATTTCGACCTCTAAACCAATGAATTTCACTACAAACCTTATTGAACATTAAAATAGGGTATACCAAGACTCAAATTAACTTATTCGCAAGTATTTTGGACATCTATAAGGCCTTTGAATCATTCTTCTAAGATGGTTACTCACAATTTTCAAAATTGTTCACAATTTTGACAGTAGCTTGCAGGCTACCTTTGCTCCACTTCTTCACTGCCAAAACAAATGATTCTAAGTTTGTACCATTTCATTATGTAAAATATGATAACAAAAGGGTTAAAATATGCTTAACCCCATGTAATTTGGATAACATTGATACCTTAACTTATCGACCAAGTTGCTTGCTTGCAAGCAGTTTTTATACTTAGCCAAATTTAGAGGCTTTTGAGTAGTTCAAAACTAAGGTTATGACCTCTGTTCACTCTATCGAAAACCCAACCAAATCATAGGAAAACCTAAAATCGAGAATCTTAGATAAAAAAAGTTATATGGAGTATCAATCCACCAAATATCATCACCAAATACCAATAATTGAAGAAATTAACCATACCCTACTTTTCCTACCTCGACACACCTCAAAACTTTCAAAACTCATTCAAATCAACTATAAATCGATCCAACCAACTACAAATCACCATAACAGACCCTATAACTCAAAATTCGATTAAAACCAATGGATTTTAGTCATGATTTATCAAAACATTAATCACACTAACTCGCCTTATCAAGAACGCAAGTTTCCCTCAACAACAGCTTACCAATAAGAACACCAACAATCTCAAGTCACCAAAACCCATTGAATAACTATGAATTCATTAAACCAAACTCGAATTATAGCTCACCTTAACAAAAGATTGATATCCCTTGTGCTCCTCAGTTCACCATATCCGCCATGAGAAATGAAAGTGAGCATGAGAAAGAAAACACAACCAACAGGACGAAGAGAGCTATTGAGAGAGAGAAATACAAAATAGAGAAAGAAATAAAGAGATGGCAGAGATGAAGAAAGGAGCTTGGCACAAAAAGACGTATCGAGGAGGGGGAAAGGAGATACATAGGTGCATTAGGTAGAGATAAGTCCAAAAGGGTTTGTCGAAATTTTTTTAACTTGATTTGGTCGATGACCAAATCACCCTTTCCCTTATTATTCTATACTTTATATCTCAACGCCCTTGTTGGTCATTTACCATTTTCCTTTTATTTCTTCATATTTATTCGCTTTATTTATGCCCAAATCAAACAAAAAAAACCCCTATTTCATAAAAAATTGGAAAAAATCACAACGCTCTATGCTACAAACATACACCGCATCTAAGCCTCAACTTGACTCTATTTCGCACCGAATAGAATAGTTATATTACACCAATTAATAACACATTACACAAAAAATATATTTTAAGTCATGATCTCCTCATCTGTAATGCTGGTCTTACCTCGAAAACTTAATTTTCAATTAAAACCAGAATTCACTTAATTAATTTTCTATTCAAGTTTATAAGATTTTCGAGTTTCACGTAAGTCACCCCTAAGGAAGTTAAGTTTTGAGACACAAAACTAGGAGTATCACTACTGGCTGCTATATTTGCATCTATATGGGTCACATTGCAAACGGTTGCGCTCAAAGTGGAAAAAAAAATACATGATCTATCTATTCATCATGAACTTTGTCCTTGGTGTCTCCCACACTGTCTCACAAGTATGAAGTTATTTTCTATCAAAAAAGGACCTCGTACATGGGTTAAGTATAGGGGCAGAGCTACATATAAGGTTGCCTTCGGCTTTAGCTCAGGGCACCTTGCTTTGACCTCCCTTATATACATACTAGATTAATAGAAAAAAAATGAAAAATGCATAAGCTAGTTTACCCCTCAAACACAACATGAAAAATGTTTTAACAACTATGACGGCTCGTTCCCCAACGGGGTACCGCCTGGTCTAAGTCATTAAGCCTTAATCCCCGCCAAGTAGGACTTAACAACGTATTAGTCAGCATTTTGTCTCATTCACCTCGTTATACGTGTTCAATATAAGTATTAGTCATTTCTCGTTAGTTATGATTTTTAGAGTTAATTAAAACTTTTTATCATTTTAATATTATCGAAAAGACTTAATAAAATTCGTGGAAACATTATAAAACACCTACCGTGGAAACTAGATAAACAGAGATGATCACCAAACCAAATTGTAACAGGCCAATTTTAATTATCTTGTTGTTATCGACTATTTTCATACTCGAACACCGCGCAGATCAACGTGGATGCCACATATAGGTTAAAGCACGCCTAACTAGGTAAATAGTAATTTTCGTGTGATGTTTGCCTATTTGCGATGTATTTATATCGTTAAACCGAGCGAGAAAGTGTAACAGATATTCGCCTTGAAAAATGTGTTGATACGGTACTAAGTGAACGAAATATAGGTACACTATGTCGGAAAATGATTTGGATAATGAAATTAATTAAATGTGACAAAATATTAATGATAAACCCATAGTCTAGGCCAATTGATTGAAAATGACAACTATAGCATGCCTCGTTATGCGTGTTGAAGTGCGGGACACTAGGTAACGGGAGATAATTGAATAAGGCTAAAATTTGTGTTTAATGAGGAGCAAATAAGAACATGCCACCTATACCAGCTATTACCCTTAAAATGAGGTTCACCACTCATTCCTCACTCTCTCTCCCACGTTTCCTCTCTCTCTCTCCCTCTCTTCAACACATAAAAGAGAGTGTGTAAATTCTTTGAAGAGTTGATATCAACTATTAAGAGTGTGAGTTTTTATGAGACTCTTCAAGTTTTTGAAGTGATTTGATCAAGCGAACAAGTAATCGAGGTGAGCATCTCCACTTTCTTTCAGTTTTCCATTAAAATCAAGCTCAAATGGGGGTTTTAATGGTGATACTTGATTATTGGTAAATGTTGGAGAAAATGAGTTATTAATGGTGGTTGGATTGTTGTTGATGATGTGGAAGTGTTGTTCTATTTTTTGAAGAGAAGAGTAGAAAGAAAACAAAGACAATGTCTCTGTCGAAGATGACTTTGGGGAGGTACGCGTGCGTGCAACCCTTGGACCGGGCCAAGACAGTCCGATCTCGACTCGGTTGGACTGGACCGGGATCGACCCATTTAGACCACGTCAAACCCATGAGCACAGCTGGGTCAGGCTAGGGAAAGAGCACATGCAAATGCATGCATGATCGGACAGAGATGCGACTGCACAACTAATCGAGGGTACGTTATTTATTATGGGTAGATCGATGCATGTTATGATAGATTCGGTAGTACATTATCATTTATTGTTGGACGCATGGTAGG
The DNA here is from genome assembly GCA_039657325.1 of Stephania cephalantha. Classification (NCBI taxonomy): domain Eukaryota; kingdom Viridiplantae; phylum Streptophyta; class Magnoliopsida; order Ranunculales; family Menispermaceae; genus Stephania; species Stephania cephalantha. The sequence continues at coordinate 46,837,003 of CM077574.1, forward strand.
ATAGTTAGAGTTAGCATCACGAGACGTTAGACACACACCTTGTCCTCGATGCACGGCTGGGGATAAGATATACCCTTATCAAATATATCGAGACAACATGATAGAGGTAGAGGGACATCTATTCTCGATAAATTTACGAGTCCTATAGTACCTCGAGTTTGACGCACTTTTAGGGATGGACTGGTTGGCCGCATATCATGCACAAATTTGGATTGTTTCCAAAAAATCGTTACGTTTTGAGTTTTAGGGATTTCGAGTTCATGTTTATCGGAGTTGCAACCGTACTACCCATTACTTGAGGTTGACTAGCTATGACTCAGGAGATGGAGGCATTTGCATCGATAGTTTAGCCAGAAGTTAGGACTGAGGTTAAGATTGAGGATATTCCAATAGTTCAAGACTTTGTCGACGTATTTCCAAATGATTCAGAATTGCCACTACCACGAGTGATTGAGTTCATAATTGAGCTGATACTAGGGACTCAGCTGATCACTAGCAGACCTTATCGGATGTCACCGTCAGAGCACGATGAGGTTAAGAGGCGATTGGATGATTTATCTTGGAGAAGGGTTTCATTCACCCTAACACTTCATCTTAGGGAGCTCCAATGTTATTTGTGAAGAAAAAGGATGTTTCAATGAGGATGTGTATGGACTACAGGAAGTTGAATCGGGTGACAATCGAGAACCGTCACCCACTCCCTAGATCGACAATCTTTTCGATCAATCGGCGCGCCAAGTTCTTCTTGAAGATTGATATGCATTCGGGCTATCATCGGTTGAGGATTCGAGAAGAGGACACCAAGAAAACTGTTTTCGACAAGATATATGTTGTATGAGTTTACAAATCATGCCTTTTTGGTGACTAACGCCCGACGATTTTCATGTACTTGATGCATGTGGTATTGAGACCATACTAGGACATATACATCATTGTCTTTATCAAAGACATCTTGATTTATAGCAAGACTTGCGTGGAGCACGAGAGTCACCTCGGGACGCTTATGATGACATTGAGCAAGCACATGCTATATGTCAAGTTCAAAGCAAGTGTGATTTCTCGGACACGTTATTAGCGATTAGGGTATATATGAGGATTCAAAGAAGATTCAGGCGATTATTGATTGGAAGATGCTTGAGTCTGTTTCTGAGATTTTGAGTTTCTTGGGGCTAGTAGGGTATTATCGCCGATTTGTACATGATTTTTCCTTGATTGCAGCACCAATGACTAGACTGACCAAGAAGGACGTTAGATTTGGTTGGTTAGAGGACTGTGAACAGGCTTTTTGGGAGCTGAAGAGAAGATTGACTTCTTCACCAATGTTGACATTGCTAGAGTTGGGCAAGAGCTTGTTAGTGTATATGGATGCATCTGGCATTGAATTTGGATGTGTTTTGATGCATGAGGGTAGACCAGTAGCTTTCTTGTTCCGACGGTTGAGACCCAAGGAGGAAAACTATCCAGTGCATGACTTGGAGCTTGTAGCAGTCATTTATGCCTTGAAGAGCTTGTAGGCATTATCTCTATGGAAAGCGCTTTGTAATCTACACCGATCATCGTAGTCTAAGATACATTTTCACTCGTGAGAGATCGACCATGCATAAGAGGAGATGGCTTGAGTTATCGAAGGACTACGACTTCGCTATTGAGTATTGCCCGGGAAAGCGAATGTTGTAGGACGACGCATTGAAAGGAGCGATATTGACAAATGATCGGGCTGTGGTGCGACGTATGACACACGAGCATGACTTATTACGAGATAGCATTAGTTATGTGCACGACAAAGGTGTTTACTACGGTGGTTGCACGCTTATCATCGATGAGAGTTTTGATTTGTATCTAATTAGTGGGTTGCCGAGTGTCGGTGGAATGATGGGCTTTATGAGCGATTCAGTGGTCTGACTTGGGATCTGGAATGTATGGATTAGGCAGAGTCAAAAGATCGGTGTTTGAGACACCGATGGAGGTTGTGGATACACGAGTTCGGGAGATACGACATGGGATTCTCGGAAGACGCACACAAAGTTTCGCTACACGCTTCATCCTAACCGGACCAAGATGTATCATGATTTGAGGTGATTGTTCGGTGGCCAAAGAAGAAGGCCGATGTTGGCGAGTACGTCGAAGTTGTCATATTTGCCCGCAGGCAGTGTTAAGGCCGAGTACAAGAGACTAGGCGGTTTACTATAGCCACTACCAATTCCATAGTGGAAATATGAGCACATCATTATGGATTTTGTCAATGGGTTACCACGAGACTTCGAGGAAACACGATCCGATTTTGGTTATGATTTATAGACTCGACGAAATCGGCACATTTTATTCCTATTTCTCTCGATTTATTCGTTCCCACATTGAGCATTATTTTTGAGAGGAGATCATTAGATTGCATGGGGTGTCGGTATCTATTGTATCCGACCGAGATCTTATGTTGACTTTGAAATTTTGGGAGGCGATCTTTGGGCGATTTGGCACCAGTTGCGCTTAATATGGCTTACCATAATCGGACAGACGAACGATCGAGAGATCGATACGATTCTAAAGGATATGCTCATGGCTTGTATTTTGTAGTTCGAGGGTTCGTGGGAGGATTATCTACCACTTTTTGAGTTTGATTACAATAACGGCTATCGGGTGAATATCTGTATGCCTCCGTTTGAGGTGCCGTATGGGAGGCCCTACAGATCACTGCGTGTTGGGTAGCGCATGAGGATACAATGACGATTGGGCCGAGAGATAGTTATTGATCACACGAGAAAGATTAGGCACATTCGACGAGACTTCAAGCGGCATAAGACAAACATAAGAAATATGCGGATAAGTATCACGAGGGTTTAAGCTATGAAGAGGGTGACATGGTTTATCGAAGGTTTCCCTTTGAAAGGGCCGTGAGAAATTTGGGATTAAAGGGAAACCGACGCGCGAGATATATAGGACCGTTTAGAGTCGCAAACGAGTTGGCGGTGTGGCATACGATTCGGATTGCAAGCGAGTTAGCGAGGGGTTCATCCTACGTTTCACATCTCGATGTTGAGGCCGGCTAGATTAGGGCCGAGACAGATGGTTAACTTGAGACGGATCGAGGTTCGGCCTTACGCGACATACGAGGATCAACTAATAGCAATTGTAGATTGCATGATTCGACTCTTAGGAACAGGAAGATCCCTAAGATGTTGGTTCATTGGCAACATCATGGTGAGGGACTTACACAGGAGCTCGAATCTACTATGCGGAAGCGTTACCCTAAGCTATTTCATGGTACGACGCTTCAATGTATTTAGAATTTTGGGACAAAATTCTTTTCTAGTTGAGAAGAGTCGTAACGGCCCATTTAATTATACCATTATTATTGACTATTTTCGACTCGAACGCTAGCTCGGATCCGCGTGGATGCCATGAGATAGGTTAGGGCATGCCGACTATGTGAATAGTGATTTTTGTGTGATGTGTGCCTATTTACGATGTCGTATGTTAAATTATTTTACTTTGTATCGAATGTGTGTATTTATATTGTAAAATCGAGCGAGATAGTGTAACGGTATTCACCTCGAAAAACATGTCGATACAGTACTTTCATGTGAGCGAAATGTGGGTACACTAGGTCGAAAAATGATTTGGATAATCAAATTAATTAAATTTGACAAAATATTAGTGATAAATCCATAGTCTATGCCAATTGATCGAAAATAACAACCATGATGTGCCTCATTAAGTATGTCGAGGTGCGGGACGTGACGGTAATCGAAGATAATTGAAGAAGGCTAAAATTTGTGTTTAATGAAGAGCAAATAAGAACATGCCACCTATACCACCCAATACCCTTAAAATGAGGTTCACCACCCATTCCTCACTCCCACTCCCACGTTTCCTCTCTCTCTATCTCTCTCTCTCTCTCTCTCTCTCTCTCTCTCTCTCTCTCTCTCTTCAACACATAAAAGAGAGTGTATAAATTCTTTGAAGAGTTGATAGCAACTATTGAGAGTGTGAGATTTTATGAGACACTTGGAGTTTTTGAAGTGATTTGATCTAGCAAACAAGTAATCAAGGTGAGCATCACTACTTTCTTTCAGTTTTCCATTAAAATAAGCTCAAATGGGGGTTTTAGTAATGATAGTTGATTTTTGTTAAATGTTGGAGAAAATGAGGTATTAATGGTGGTTGGATTGTTGTTGTTCTAAATTTTTCAAGAGAAAGAGTAGAAAAAGCAGACAATGTCTCTGTCGAAGACGACTTTGGGGAGGGAACGCACGCCTATGCATGCGCGCGACTCTGGATAGAGCCGAGCTCTGGCCTGGTCTCTTGATTCGGTTGGGTTGGACCAGGATCGACCCGTTTGGACCGGAGTTAGACCAGGAGCAGCACAACAGGTCGGCTAGGGAAAGAGCACATGCATTCGCACGGTCAGAGACAGAGATGCGACGGAGACAAATCGTCGAGGGTACGTTATCTATTATGGGTAGACCGATGCATGTTATGATAGATTCGGTAGTACATTATCATTTATTACTTTGGACGCATGGTAGGAGAGTTAGAGTTATCATCACGACGTTAGACACATACCTTGTCCTTAGTGCGGTTGATGGAGATAATATATACCCTAATCAAATATATCGAAACTACACGATAGAGGTAGATGGACATCGCTTCTTAGATAGACTTACGAGTCCTAGAGTACCTATAGTTTGATGCACTTTTAGGGATGGACTCGGTTAGCCTCATATCATGCACAACTGGATTGCTTCCAAAAAATCGTCACGTTTCGAGTTTCGGGTATTCCGAGTTCACATTTACCAGAGTCGTGACCATACTACCCATTACTAGAGGTCGTCTAGCTATGACTCAAGAGATTGAGGCATTTGCATCGAAAGTTGAGCCATAAGTTAGAACCGAGGTCAAGATTGAGGATGTTCCAATAGATAGAGACTTTGTCGACGTATTTCCGATGATTTACTGAATGCCACCACCACGAGCGATCGAGTTCATCATTGAGCTCATACTCGGGGACTCAACCAATCGCTAGCAAACCTTATCCAAATTCACCGTCATAGCACGAGGAGGTCAAGAGTAGTTGGAGAACTTACTCGGAGAATGGTTTCATTCTCCCTAACATGTCACCTTGGAGAGCTCCGGTGTTATTTGCGTAGAAAAGGATGGTTCAATGAGGATGTGTGTGGACTACGGAAGTTGAATCGGGTGACAATCAAGAACCGTCACCCACTCCCCGGGTCGACGATTTTTTCTATCAATTGGCGGCGCCAAGTTCTTCTTGAAGATTGATATGCGTTCGAGCTATCATCAATTGAGGATTCGAGAAGAGGACATCAAGAACACTTGCTTTCAAAGATAAGATATGCGTTGTTTGAGTTTACATTCATGCCTTTTGGGTGACTAACGCCCGACGATTTTCATGGACTTGATGCATGGGTCTTGAGACCATAATTGGATATATACGTCATTGTCTTTATCGAGGACATCTTGATTAAAAGCAGGACTTGAGTGGACCACGAGAGTCACCTCAGGACAATATTGAGGACATTGAGGAAGCACAGGCTATATGCCAAGTTCATCAAGTATGATTTCTAGCTAAGTGAGGTGAACTTTCTCGGACACGTCATCAGCGATTAGGGTATATCTATGGATTCAGAGAAGATTCGGGCGATTAATGACTGGAGGACGCCTGAGTCTGTTTCTCAGATTTGGAGTTTCTAAGGGCTAGTAGGGTATTACCGCCGATTCGTATAGGATTTTCCTCGATTGCAGTACCGATTACTAGACTGACAAAAAAGGATGATAGATTTGGTTGGTTAGAGGAGTGTGAACAGGCTTTATGGGAGCTGAAGAGGAGATTGACTTCTGCACCAATGTCGACATTGCCAGAGCCGAGCAAGAGCTTGTCAGTGTATACAGATGCATCTGGCATTGAACGTGGATGTGTTTTGATGCATGAGGGTAGACTAGTAGATTACTTGTTCTGACGGTTGAGACCTAACGAGGAAACTATCCAGTGCATGACTTTGAGCTTGCGGTAGTCATTTTTGCACTCGAAGGCTTAGAGGCATTATCTTTATGGAGAGTGGTTTGTACTCTACACCGATCATCAAAGTCCGAGATACATTTTCACTCGTAGAGATCCGAACATGCATAAGAGGAGATGGCTTAAGTTACTAAAGGACTACGACTTCGCTATTGAGTATCCCCAGGGAAAATGAACGTTGTAGCTGACGCATTGAGCAGAAGCGGTATTGACAAATGACTATGGTACGTCGAATGACACGCGATCATGACTTATTACATGTGGTGTTAGTTATGTGCATGATAAAAGTGTTAACCACAATCAGTCGCATATTTTTTGTCGGGGAGAGAGTTTCGATTGTATCTAATGAGCGAGTTGTTGAGTGTCGAGGACCGATGGGCTATATGAGCGATTTAGTGGTCCGGCTCGGGATTTGGAATGTACAAATTAGGCGAGTCGAGAGATCAATGTTCGAGACAGAAGGAGGTTGTGGATACCTGCGCTTCGGAGATACGAGATGGGATTATAGAGGACGCACACAGTCTCGCTATACGCTTCATCCTAATCGGACCAAGATGTATCATGATTAGAGGTGATTTTTCTGGTGGCCAAGGATGAAGGCTGACGTTGGCGAGTACGTCAGGAGTTATCATATTTCCCAACAGGTTATGGCTGAGCATAGGAGACCAGGCGGTTTACTATAGCCACTACCAATTCTACAGTAGAAATGAGAGCACATCACTATGAATTTTGTCAATGGGTTACCGAGACTTCAAGGAGACACGATTCGATTTTGGTTGTGATTGACAGACTAATGAAATCGACGCATTTTATTCCTATTTCTATGAGATATTCGTTCCTACAGCTGAGCATTATCTTCAAGAAGGAGATCATTAGATTGTGTGGGGTGCCAGTCTTTATTGTATATGACCGAGATCTTATGTTGACTTTAAAATTCTAAGAGGCGATCTTTGGAGCAGCTTGGCAATAGGTTGCGCTTTAATACAACTTAGCATCCTCGAACAGACGCACAATCGAGAGACGATACATATTCTAAAGGATATGCTCGGGGCTTGTATTTTGTGGTTCTGAGGTTCGTGGGAGGATTAGCTACCGCTTTGTGAGTTTGCTTACAATAACGCTTATCGAGTGAGTATTAGGATGCCTCCGTTTGAGGCGCCATATGGCGGGCCTGCGGAGATCACCTGCGTGTTGGGTAGCGCATAAGGATACAACGACGATTGGGCCGAGAGATAGTTGTTGATCACATAAAGAAGATTAGGCAGATTCGACAAAGACTTCAAGTGGCACAAGACAAACGTAAGAAATATGTGGATAAGTATCACGAGGGTCTGAGCTATGAAGAGGGCGACATGGTTTATCTGAAGGTTTCCCCTTAAAAGGGCAAACAGAGATTTGGGATTATAGGGAAACTGACGCCAAGATATTTAGGATCGTTTAGAGTCGCAGCATGAGTTGGCAGTGTGGCTTACAGATTGGACTTGCCAGCAGAGTTAGCTGGGGTTCATTATACATTTCACATCTCGATGTTGAGGCTGGCTAGATCCGGACCGAGAACGATGGTTGACTTGATACGGATCGAGGTTCGGCCTGATGCTACATACGAGGAACTGCTGATAGCGATTGTAGATCGCGTGATTTAGAATCTTAGGAACAAGAAGATCCCTAAGATGTTGGTTTGTTGGCAGCATCATGGTACCTAAGGATTCACCTAGGAGCTCGAGTTTACTATGCGAGAACGTTACCTTAAGCTATTTCACGGTCACGACGCTTCAATGTATTTAAAATTTCGGACGAAATTCTTTTCTAGTTTGGAAGAGTTGTAACGGCCCAATTTAATTATGTCATTATTATTGACTATTTTCGAGACTTGAACGCCAAATTTCAGATTCGCGTGGATACTGCAGATAGGTTAGGGCACGCCCGACTAGGTAAACAATAATTTTTGTGTAATGTTTACCTATTTACAATGTCGTATGTTAAATTATTTTACTTTGTATTGCATGTGTGTATTTATATCATTAAACCGAAGCGAGATAGTGTAACGGTATTCGCCTCGAAAAACTTGTCGATACAAAAAATGCGAGCGAAATAAATGTGGGTATACTAGGTCGAAAAAATGATTTGGATAATCAAATTAATTAAATGTGACCAAATATTAATGAAAAACCCATAGTCTAGGCCAATTGATTGAAAATAGCAACTATGGCGCGCCTCGTTATACGTGTCGAGGTGTGGGACCCTGTGTAACCGGAGATAATCGAACAAGGCTAAAATTTGTGTTTAATGAGGAGCAAATAAGAACATGCCACCTATACCACCAAATACCCTTACAATGAGGTACACCACCCATTCCTCACTCCCACTCCCACTCCCACTCCCACGTTTCCTCTTTTTTTTTTTTTTTCTCTCTCTCTCTCTCTCTCTTCTCTTCAACACATAAAATAGAGTGTGTAAATTCTTTGAAGAGTTGATAGCAACCATTGAGAGTGTGAGATCTTATGAGACTCTTGGAGATTTAGAAGTGATTTGATCAAGCAAACAAGCAATCAAGGTGATCATATCTACTTTCTTTCAATTTCCCATTAAAATGAACCTCAAATGGGGGTTTTAATGGTGATAGTTGATTGTTGTTAAATGCTGGAGAAAATGAGGTATTAATGGTGGTTGGATTGTTATTGATAATGTAGAAGTGTTGTTGTTCTATTTGTTGAAGAGAAATAGTAGAAAAAAAAACAGAGACAATGTCTCTGTTAAAGACACTTTAGGGAGGGGAGGGTTGCACGCACGCACACGGGCCGAGCCGAACCGAGACTGACCCGGTTGGACTAGGTTAGACTCGGTCCAAGGACCCACCGTATTAATTAAATAATATAATTTTTTAAAATAAATTTAAAACATATTTAAATAAAATAAAATACATAAAATATGAAAAAATAAATAGAAAATTACGAGAAAATCTAAAAAACAGAAAAATATAAGAAAATAGAAAATGGATTAGAAACAGGGTTTTCATAACTATTTCGGGCATTTGGTACCCCGATTAACATTTAAAATGTGCCACCGTAAAAATTTAAATAAAATTCTTATTTTTACTCTCACAAAATAAAATTAATTAATGACTCTACATAACTTAAAATGGTTTAATTGGACACTAGGGACTTATGAGACTGTAGTCGGGAGTTGGGCACATATCTCGAGAAGTGAGCGGGACTCTGTAGTGCATTTTGAGATACGTAAGAATCAATTAGAAAGTCACTAAAGGTTTCCTTTTGCATTGCTCATTTCCTATTCCTTGTTATTGTACTTTATTCCATGATACATTTGGCTTGGTGGTTGAGTTACTCCCACCTGATATTCGTTGTGTACTTATGACACACTAGGCGATAGCATATGTGATCAGACATTCGGTGAATTGCAACCCGAGTTGCACTAAGGTGCACGTGTCGGTTAGAGCAGCCATATGACATGCACCGCAAGGAACCAAGTGAAAGGAAGTGGGGGCACCCACTGAAAAGATCCTGGGATCCAAAGTATAGTTTTAGTCTGACCGAGACGAGCACACACACTTTATTTCTCTCTCGTGTTATCTATTCATGTGATGATCGTAGCGCAGTTACCTGTTTAGTTTCAGTATGATTATTTAACATGATTACTTATCTCTATTTATTTTCTTATAAATGCTCGATGTACTTATTTTGAAGTCTTACTCATTGTACTCTCCATCTGACTTTTTGTGATGGTTGAGTGCAGATCCCAGTACTAGTAGAGGCAAGGGGATTCTTGGCGACTTCATCTGATTGCCCACAGTTGAGGACCCACTAGTATGTGTTATTTTGATATTTTGCTTTACTTTCGGGTATTGGGAGACTGGATAGACACTGTATTTGTATATATTACTGCTTATTAGTACTGTCGCCTATATACAAAGTATTTTCCCAAGTTTTCCACAGTAGGACATGCTCTTATGAATGATGCTTTATATGAGGATGAACTTATTTGTTTTACTTACTTTAATTTAAGACTTTCGCTGTTTTAATGCTAAAAGTGATTCAATTGTCTAACTAAACTAATTGAGCGGAATGAGTTAACACACATATCGAGGAGTAGTGACGTGGAAAAAGACGTCAATGGAGCGTGGGACCCAGTGGGTCAATGAAGTGACAGGGCCGCGGGGCCGCGACGCTCCACGTGGCAGTCTTGGGATTCGAGGCCGCTACACAAATAAAGTAACATATGTATCAATCAGGAAGTCTAACTTCTCGACCCATTGTACAATTCCTAAGTTATAGAAAAAGACATAAGTAATAAATACACAAATTGATCACCTATAAAAGAACCACTCGCCAAGGGCTCAGAAATTGTCGTCGATTTTTCCTTCCCTGGTCTGCTACTCGATGTATCTGCACCTACCGTCATAAAAAGGATGGTGAGTACAATAATGTAGAAAGTGAATCCCGGAGACTATTCATCTACATTTCCAATATTATAAAAGATATCTAAAAGCATATAAATAGCGAAAAAATGCTTAAACTTAATATGCTAGAAGACACCACAGTTAAAACAAATGAAACTGACACACATAGAAGTGGTAATGGTCTAGGCTCGGAGTCCTGACAAACCTAGGGAATCTAACCTCGTGTGGCACGCAAACTCAAAAATCAAGTAAAACATCCGCTATATAGAATCCTGACATCCCCAAGGAATCTTACCTCATGTGTCGCGCAAACTCATAAGTTAGGAAATACATGAGATGTGTGGAGTCCCGACATCCTCATGAATCTAACCCCGCGTGCCGCACAAACTCATTAATTAAGGACACTAGATCCAAGAACTACTTCAATAATGATAAAAATGACTAAAGATCGAAGTTTCCAACTTGGCACATACTTATCAAAAGCACACAGTGCAATCAATATCCAAACTACGCGAATAGAAAGCTATTTCTACATTTATCAATACGCATAATATCAAGGAATAACATTGCACAAGGAAACAAGAATATGAGCCAATGAGTACCGTTCAACACCAATAATGCATTTATAACAACACTCATACAATGAGAGAAAACACTCATACAATGAGAGAAAACAACCATGTTATGACATTGAGATTAAAACAGTTATGTCAGTCCAAAAGACTGTAAAAGAGAAGCATGAAAAGGAAGTGAAATGGAGAGAATTGCCTCAACAGGTTTACTTACCTCAAATGCACGCAATTCCTAGCCTATACCGGCTCTCGACCACTCCAAACTCGCGTTCCACACCCTATAAGTCCTCTATAAGCTCCTGAGGTGTCCTAACAAATTTAATTTAACTTATTTTAGGTTATTTAAGTGGTTTTAAATTCTAATGTTTCTCAATTAACCCCCTTAATACATTATTTTTGTTGAAATCTACTTTAATAAATAAAGACAGTTTTGGTGCAACAATTTGTAAGTTGATTTCAATTATGAAAATGTTAAAATTATGTATTGTAGCCCAAAGAGAAGTTTTTAGAGTTATGTCTTATCTTTCCAGAACTATAAAGTTTTGACAATTTCGATAAGAATCGAAGAAGATATTGAAATTTTACCATATTGACTTAAAACAGTTTTAAATTCTGACCAGCAAATTTGTAAATTTCATTTCTCCTAAAGCATAGCTTCAAACCTCATGATTTTCTTACTGAAGCCTAAAAACATATCCTAAAACATCATATTAAAATATGAGCTTAATCCAATAAGAAATGAGGGAGTTATGTTTAAAACTGCAGGACATTAGCAAAACTATGAACCTAGAAATTATAAATTAATCAGCAAAGTTGCAGAGGGTTTTTAGACATGAAAACATTAATAACAACACTATTTAGCTCTCCATCAGTAGAGAGATTTTATGAGTTCTTTTCGTTTGTAGAGAGGTTTTCTATGAGTGCTCTCCGTCTGCGGAGGGATTGCTGAGATTGAATCACGGATGATCATTTCGACAACCTAGCGCTATTCGATGAAGAAAATGAGGAAATCATCATCGAATCTGTCGGAGGAGAGTCCACCAATCCAATATCCAAATTATGCCTTGTTTGGGGTGATTCCTCACAGAGAAGACCATAACTTTCATGCCAATGCAAAATGAGATGGCAAGTATCCGAAACCCAATCAAGGGCCTCTCTATAGTTGAATGCCCTACCGATAGATTCATCTTCCAATTCTATCATCGTATTGATATGGCAAAGGTGATCAAGGGAGGTCCATGGACTTTCAATGGATATCTAAAATTTTGAAGGAGCTACATAAGGGAGATATTCGAAGGCAAGTCTGTTTGGACAATGTGCTTATATCGGATTCTGATCTATGATGTTCCTATTGGGTTTATGTATGAAGTTTGAAGAGTACGACTATGATAATAACTCGAGAAGATGGAAGGAGTTCATGTGTATCGGAATAGCCATGTTAGTCCATTTACCATTGAAGAGGGGCAAGATGCTTAAAATATCTGCTAATTCTAGTGTTAAAGTCACTTTTTAAGTATGAGAAAATTCCCATATTTTGTTTTCTCGTGGGCTACTTGGGACACAATGAGCATTACTGTCTGATTGTGTTCCGAGGTTGAAGATGCTGAAAAACCGCCAAGGAAGTGAGGTATTTGGTTGAGGGCTCCGACGAAGGGACATGATCACAGTGGTGAAAAGTGGCTCCGACAAGGCACCGAAGTTGAACGTTAGACAGCTAAGGAAAGTTCAAGAATCAAGGCGGGAGGTGCAGATTCGCAAACCATGGTTACAAAAACTGCCAGCCAGAATGTCAATCACAACGAGTTTAACGCGGTAACTAATTTTGAGAATTCTGTGAGAGCCGAAGATAAGATGGAGGAATTGGTATTGCAAGTTGTAGGAAAGTGCAATCACAAAGGAAAACTACTAATTACACGAGATACTAATTTCTATAACTCGTTAAATGTAATATTAAGTTTCCTTAACACGAACGAGTTTCCTTAACACGAACCTTTCCTTAACATCGAGGGAAGGAAAAAAAAGAAAGTAGGCATGGGCGTGAGCCAAAATGAAAGTTCGGTCCAAGATAGAAAGAAGGGGAACCAAATGGGACTGTCAAAATTTGAAAATGGGATTCAAGTATGAATTGTATTAGCTGGAACCGTCGAAGGGTTGGCAACCCTGAGATAGTTGTAAGCCTTAGGGGTTTCGTTAGAAGTACTTAAGCCGAATGTTATTTTCCTTACAGAGACTCTCGCTATGGAAAGTCAAATCTTAGAAATAAAAACATGTTAAGATATGATGGTTGTTTCGTAGTTGATTGTGTTGGTATGGGAGGAGGATTAGCGGTTCTATTGCGTGAAAATGACATATGTCCGTTGCTCGGGTACTCTAATAATCATATTGATCTCATGATAAATCCACCAAATCATACGGGGTGGCGATTAATGAGAATTTATGGTTTTCTTGATCGTGGAAGAAGCGACAAGCATGGAACTTGCTAAGAGCCCTTTGAAGACAATTCAATTATCCCTCGTGTATCATTGGGGATTTCAATGACTTGCTATCTCCTAATGACAAGAAGGGAGGAGCTCTTCACCCGAATGGTGCTACCGAAGTTTTCGTGAAGTCTTGTCTTTGATTGTGGTCTTACCGACCTCCATATGAGAGGCCACAACTACAATTAGGCAAGGGGCGAGGAACACCAAATTATATGCACCTATATCGGATCATAGCCCGTTACTTCTTCAAAGTTACCGGAAGCAAAAACAAAGGTGTAAGCATAAATTTAAATTTGAAAAATGCTTGGTTGAGGAAGCAGACTTGGAGCAAATAAACAAAGATACATGGCAATCAACTACTCAAATTCATTGCTTCTAAAGGCTTAGTATATGTGCACATGAACTAGAGAGATGAGGAGATCCATCAAAAGCAAAGCAAAAAATAAGTCCTTGTTGAAGTCGACTTATTGGTTGACCAAATTGATTTGAAGGCCAAACCAAATAGACTTGAAGATCTCCTAATTCAAGAAGAGACTTACTTGAGGCGAGAGATCTAAAATGTTTTAGTTAGAGGATGGAGATGCAAACAAAACACTAAATATTTCCATGCCTCGGCAAATTATCGAAAGAAACAAAACTCCATAACCCATTTGTTCAATGATGCGAGTAATAAAGTTGATGATCATGGGGACATGAAGCATGCATGTAGTTATGGATTAATTCACAACTTTGTTCTCTTCATCGAGATGTAGATCCGATGGAGGTTCTTTATGCAATCAACCAAAAGCCACACCCGATATGAACCAACAATTGATCGCCCTTTTCTAACAGAGGAGTTCACAACCACCCGGACAAATCACCGGGACCATACGGATTCAACCCAGCATTCTATTGAAAATTTTAGGATTTAATGGGGGATGGGACATTTTCCAAAACTGCTCCAAGTGGCTTACTAATCTAAATTTCCCAAATGAGTTGAACGACACCACAATGTTACAGATTACGAAGATTAAGAAACCAAAGCATATGAAAGACTTCAGGCCCATATCTCTTTGCAATGTTCTATACAAATTGATGGCGAAAGTGGTAGCAATTAATTTATAGAAATCAGCAGTGTCATTCTCATCCAATGTTTTAGGTGAACTCGAGGAATACATGATACATAAGAAATGAAATAGGGGTGTACACCGACATCGCACTAGAAAAACCCAGGACTCCCCCTCATTGATTGGAAGGAACAAATGTGAGATTTTTGCAATCTTACAGGGAGGTTATGGAAGAGATTATCTTCTTGAAACCACGAGTTCTTCTCAAAAGCAGGAAGGAAGTTTTCCTCAAATCGATAGGCCAAGCAATTTCAAACTATTGTATGGGCACATTTCTTATACCTAAATCTATATGTGATGCACTCCAAAAAATGATGAATTCATTCTGGTGTGGTACGAAAAGATCCGAGAAGAAAGGAGTGAATTAGATGAGTTGGGAAAGATTATGTGTGGGGAAAGAAGAGGAGGCATGGGCTTTAGGGACCTCCATGCTTTAAATTGGCTATGTTAGCCAAACAAGGACGAGCGTATTTTAAACAATCCAAATGCCCTTACTACAAATATTTTTAAAGCCAAATACTATCCGAACAAAGTGACTTTTTAAAGGCCAAGATTTGTCATAATCCGAGTTACATTTGGAGGGGTTATTGGCATCCAGGATTATTCTAGAGCATGGATTGTTGATGGAAGGTAGGAAATTGGGAAGGAGTCAACATATAGAAAAATCCCTGAATTAAGAAGGAATGGATTTTAGACCCACTATCGATCTAATACAAGGTATGGAGGACATGAAAGTCGATGATTTGAAGATTTTGATGAATAGGAAATGGGATGGGAGCAAATCGACGAAAAATGTTTAATGAGGAAGATGCAACTCTAATCAAGAGAGTCCCGTTAAGTAGATCATGAGAAAATAAACTTATGGGCGGTGCTAGGTGGACTCTTTGAGTCCAGACTTTTAGTTTTTGTATATTTGTAAATCACCCTTCTATTTTCATCTATATTAATTAAACACCCATAGAATAGTTAGGTCTAAATATGGAAGGGTACATGTAAATCTTTGATGGAAACAGCTTGCACATTGAAGGAGCAAGGTTTGAAATCTCTTGTTGGCATCAAAACTCTCCGTCTTCCACAAATTTGAAAATCTCACCTATTTCCCATGGAAACAACTTGCTTGGAACATGATTGACTACCTTTCCCTCACCTCACTCACCTCACATTGTCGATCTTCATCACTTCACCTCGTCAGGTTTGTTGCCTTTCCGGATCTCAACCTCGTCATAGACGACCACCATCTTCATCACTAGTCATTGTCGACAATGGGCTCATCGACGGTACAGCTTGTAGTCCATTGCTATTTGTTGTCTTGTTGGTTGTTGCTATTGTGTTGAGGTAAGTTGATTAAAATTAAGGGTTTCCACAAAATCCATAACAAACAAATAGAGCTTGAGCTTTCTGTTCCCATGTTTTTTGGATATTTTGAGAACTTGGAGAACTATCTGAATTTGAAAGTTTGAAACTAAAAACAGTTTTGAAAAACCACATCTCTCACTTAATATGTCGTTTTTGTTTTCATTGCATAAAGGATGTGCAATCAAGCTACGAGTTTGATTTGGTTAGCGAGTGTATATTCATTGTTTCTACGTGTTAGTCAATAGTAACTTGTTTTTTTATTGAAGAAGTAGTGACTTCTCTTCAATCAAACAATAAGTAGCCGCATCTCTTTATATTTTCAAATATGAAAGGAAGAACTTAGCAAAGAGGAGCCTCTTCTCTCGTAAAATCTAAACTCTAAAACAATTAATATTTAAGTTCGAAAGTTGTTGGAGTGTTCGATTCTTTTTGTTTCACGAGTTGGAGAAAGTAAGCCTCCTTTGTTTCAATGATTCCCAAGACAAATTGAACATTTAAACCTAGAATTCTCTTGCTTTTGTTTTTCCATACTTTTTTTAAACAGAAATAATATCAAATATTTGAACCTAAGAAAGAGAGCAATATATTTTTTATGATTTCCGGTAACCCATTTGGCTAGTCTTTGCGATTATTTGCGTTATGCAAATAAAGATGTAGAGTGTAGACATAACATGGTAGTTCATCACCGCCACGACATGATCTCAGAAACCGATGGCGCATAAATAACTACAAAAGTTTATATTAAACTCTAGCGTTGGCTAGGCGCTATCCATTTTGTTTTAGAATTACTTCTAATGAATCGGGAATCCATTTGTTTATTCTCACAATTGTTGGACCGTGGATAAAAATTGATGCATCTTGGCCGCATTGAATTGGTCCAAAACAATGCATTTATATCAAACCTGGCCGACTAATTTGCGAAATTGGTTTGGTTTTTTTAATTATGGAAACTGTATGATCAGATGTTCATTTATATGTTTCATATGACAATTGTACATTTTATGATTCACATGTGAATATTACTTCCATTCACCAACACCAAAATGAGTTAGTTGTGATTCCCATTTCGATGAATATGATTACCATTGCACCAATCCGTTAATTACTACTTGCCCGGACTCTTGTAATCTTTGTTCTGAAAAAGTGAAAATCTCATTCTCAATTTTACAAGTTTTTAAATAGATGAGCGAAAAAGTGTTGTAATATTTGTTCTGAAAAATATAAAATCTCATTCTCAATTTTACAAATTTGGAATAGATGAGCAAAAAGGCGGTGTCTTTGGCATTTTGTTGCTCTAGCTTTCGAAAGGGTTGCTGAAAAAACAAATAAAAAGATGGATTTTTTTGGCATTCTCGAACTTGATTTATAACTTATTGAAGATTGTTGATGAAGTTGTTTTCTATGTTTGCCTTGGTGACCCTGTTGAATGTTGTAGATATGTTCTATTTTACTCCGGCTCAATCTTGATTGTCTCAAGCGTAAGATGGCATGTGCTTTTATAGAGCTTAACCTCATGGCAAAGCATTAAACTATTAGGCTTACTCTTTTTCGTTTTCTTTTAAAATTCTTGGCAATAGGGATGCCTAGAAGGATGAAGATCCTCGGGAAATGCTTTGACTAAATTAGAGTTGCATTAATGTTATGTAGCAAAAACATGGTGGTGAACAACCAATTGGTTGTTAATTTTTTTTAGGGTAGTGCTAGGTGGACTCTTTGAGTCCAGACTTTTAGTTTTTGTATATTTGTAAATCACCTTTCTATTTTCACCTATATTAATCAAACACCCATAAAATAGTTAGGTCTAAATGTGGAAGGGTACATGTAAATTTTAGAAATAGTACCAAAATGAAGATGGTTAGGCACGCGGTTAGTGACTTAAGATGGATGATTTAATGAGTTCGTCTAAATACTCATTTTCGTCTAGCACTACCATTTTGTTATTTATACTTCTTTATTTATACTTATAAAGTTGGGTGTATTCAAATGCGATTATTGAGTGTCATTAGCTTACTTGAACATATGTCTTTAATGATTAGGCACGTGGTTAGTGACTTAAGATGGATGATTTAGAAATGGCAAGAGCAGCTTTTATTAGGGACATCTTTGGTTCGAGTGATATTGAAGGGTCATCCCATGAAAGTCTTGGCTGTGAAGACAACTCAGTTCCTTTGGTTGATGAAGTATCAATCTCGAATGTTATCCACGAACAAGATTTCAACATTGTTTCTCATCCTATTCCTACAGTAGGCATGTCATTTGGAAGCGTAGACGAGTTGCTAGAAACTTATCAAGACCATGCTAAGGAAAAAGGTTTTGCCGTTGTGATACGATCTAGTACCAAAGATGAAGATGGTCAACTTAAGTATGTGTGGCTTTCATGTGATAGGGGACGAAATACATACTTTGAGAAGCATTCTAAGAGGGTTAATTGCCCCGCTAAGGTTCGTGCGATTAGAGGAGGTGATAATCGCTGGTTGGTTTCAAAGGTGGTTGTTGAACACAACCATGAACTCATACCCGATTTATCATTTTTTATGAGGGGTCATCGAGAATTGAATGCGCGCATGAAACGCCAGTTGCAGGCGAATGAGAGAAACGTACATCGTGCCTAGTAAGAGCATCGAATGCTTCAAATTCGTGGAAAGTGGGGGCCAAAGAACTTGAGATGTACTTTTAAAGATTGTCGCGACTTCATTGATGCAAGAAGAAGACTCGGGATTGGAAGAAGGGATGCTGAAGCTATTCGTAAGCTTTTTCTAACAATGCAAGAGAGAGACATAGGTTTTTTCCATACCTTGCACGTCGATGATGATAACAGCCGGCGAACATATTGTGGATCCATTCACGCAAAGAGAGCATCATTCGAAGAATTTCACGACGTTGTGAGTTTTGATACGACGTATCTTGTGAATAGATATATGATGATTTTTGCTACGCTTGTTGGAGTAAACCATCATGGGCATTCCATATTGTTAGGTTGTGCTCGATTTCTCATGAGGACGCCAAATCTTTTAAATGGTTGTTTATAAATTGGTTACGAGGTATGGGAAATGTTCACCCTCGATGCATTTTAACCGACCAATGTGAAAGCATTAAGGCAAATTTTGAGTGAGGAAGTTATGCCCGACTCGATTCACAAGTTTTGTTTGTGGCATATCATGTGCAAAGTTCATGCAAAGTTCAAGAATGTTCCAAATTACGACGCGACGACAAAGGAGTTCAAAGATGTGGTGTATGATAGCCTAAGCATCCAACTGTTTGAAAGAAATTGGAACGATTTCATAAGAAAAATTCTTTGGAAAATCATGAGTGGCTGAATGATTTGTACAATGAGAGAGATAGTTGGGTTCCAGCTTTTCCCGAACAATAACTTTTGGGCGGAATGGTGTCTACTCGAAAGAAGTGAAGGGATGCATGCTTTCTTTGATAGTTACATCGCATCTAACAAGACATTGAAGCAATTGTCGAGCAATATGAGGTGGCAATCATGGACAAAATTCAAAAAGAGTTGCAAGTTGAATTTGACTTAAAAAGGATGTAGTGCGATTAAACATACAATTCCAATGGGAAAGTCAGTTCTATAATGCCTACACTAGAAATATCTTCAAGAAAGTTCAAGGAGAAATCAACTAATGATGTATTGTCATTTGGATCCAAATAACGAGAACGACACTTCATCTATTCCCGGTGTTGAGAAATTCAATATCAAGGAATGTAGTATCAAGAATTGGTACTGCAAGGAGTTCTCGTACACAGTTGAGTATAGAGCAAATGGGCAATACTTTGATTGCAATTGTAGAAAACTTGAATCCGTGGGCGTCTTTTGTAGACACATTTTTAAAGTGATGAAGATGAAAGGCATTGCAAGGGTTCACGAGAAATATATCATGAGGAGATGGAGGAAGGATGTGTTGCGAAGGCATTTGAGTATCGTACACTCCGGAGGTTATCCACAAATGACAGATGAATATAAGAAATTTAAAGAGATTGAGCGTGCACTTCATGAAACAATCGACTTGTGCGCGCGAACAACCCCGCACGATTGGGGTTCCTTAAGACATTTAATGGAAGCTATAATTGAAAGGGTAAAGAATTATAATGGTGTTATACAAGTGGACCACGCACAACATTTGGGTAATGATACTTGTATTTAAGATCCTAATCATGTCTCTATTCGAGATTCTAACTATGTTCGTTGTCGAGGGAGGCCGAGGTCGAACCGTTTCGCATCAATCCGGGAAGGAGGAGGAACTAGAATAAATAGTAGTCAAGGACAAGGCCGAGGCCAAGGCGAAGCCAAGGCCAAGGTGAAGGCCAATCAACTCGGCTTAAGGCGTGGAGGACAAGCAAGGCGTGGTGGGTGAAGGCCAATAAATGTTGTCTCATATCCTAACCGTGGAGAGGTTCGTTACGACAAATTTTTATAACATGTTGAATGTCTTACATTTTTTTTGTGGTTTTGTGGGCCTTATGCATTTTTCACATTTGTTTAGGACTTCATTGATCTCGAATGAGCTGAAGTCGTGGAAAGTCAAAACTACAATGCGGAGATGCTAAGTTTTGATTAAGGTAAATTTATATATATTGTCTAGCTGGTAGTTGTTTTCCTTCCTTGTTACTTCACTTTATCCTTACTTGCATAAGTTGTTTTGCCAACCTTTTGGTCACTAAATTCTCTTTATTATCATCATCATCTACACACACAACAACACAATAATTTCCAATTTTTTCCTTACTGAAATAATCTTGACTAGTTCTTTTTTCACCTTCATCGCCAAATGGTTATTTCTTTTAAGGTGTTAAACATAATATTTTGGATTAGAGCATGATGAATTGTGTAAAATATAATTCACCAATTTCTAAATTAAGAACATAATATGTTATGGATTCATTTGAGATCCCTTGTTTGTGTGTGCTCATCTTAGGAGGATAAGGCCATTTGTTTGTTATGATTCGTGATTGGTAGTATTAACCTTGGTTAAACTTTTGTTGTTTATTTCTTATGCCCCATTGACATGGCCAGTGCTGAGCATAAAATATCATGACCGCAAACATCGGCTCGCCTTTGCTATGTAAATGGAAAGTTGTAGATGCCATTTGTTTTGTCAAATGTTTCATTATAATGTTGGAAACAACGGTGGAACGATGAATTTTATGTGCATACAAGTTGTCCTATTATATATAGAAGATGAACAAAGTGGACTTCGCTTATACTACAAGATTTGTTCTTAATCTATGCTTTTTCTTCATTGCGAATGCAGCTAAGGAGCCTCATTTTTTCTCGGTACCCTCTCTCACCGAAGGACTTGATACTTGAAGTCGCAAAGAGCAGTAACGTACACCCCTCATGTGGGACTTAGTTGTTTTCAATTTATTTTTCTCGAATCGAGTTTTGAGCAGATTAGATGATGTAACTGATTTTCTTTCTTTTTGGTTTGGTTATAACTTTGAATTAGTCCTCTCTCACATGTAACTTTTCCACATTTGTTTGGCACATGGTTTACTAGTTGTTTAGTTCTTTTATTTAGAATGTGAACGAGTTTGGATCCTCGGAGACTTGCCTGGAATTTACCTGTTTAATGTTCAATAGCTCATTTCAATATATCTCGAAAAAAAGGATCAATACAATGAAACATGTTATGATATGAATGAATAATTGACCAAGATTTTGGATAATCAAATTGTCAAGCATGACTTTGTCATTGAGTTGTAATATCAAGCATTGCTTTTACTTGTATTCATATTCAATGTACTTACTATTTCATGTATTGTCAATGTCATTTCTGAAGAGTTGTATGATATGTGATGTATGTGTCGAAGCTCGTATAGTCACAAAATGTGAACTTCCACAAATGTGTGATTAAGAATTTAGGAGAAACTGGTCTCGAAAAAGAAATTGAAGAATTTTTTTTTTAAAAAAGACTCAAAAGCATTCCAAACACGTATGCAAAGAAGTATACTAAATTAAATTTTAACTCAAAGAATGTATATACAAAAGCTTTTTTGTATGATACAACATCATAATGTAAAAAGATGAAGTTAGCTTCTCGTTAGACATGGATGCAAAACAAAAAAAAAAATCACTCAGTCGATAGTAGTTATGAGTTATGACACATTTCTACCAATGATTTTGAACGAGGAAAAAGGTAGCCCAAAAAAAGATTTTATGAGATGACCAAACTTTCAAATAAGGACCTCTGGTTTACATAATTAAACCGCCTCCAGGATTAAACAAAGACGCAACAAGTGAAAAAAAGAATACCAAACAGATTATGGCCTAAGGATGCCTGCCCAACTAGATAGTCTATGAACTAACAAGTTAACAACTCTATTTTGAGGCAATGATTTTCTTTTAAAAATTAATACATATCAACAGAAAATATGTATATACACTTCCAGCAGCAAATAGACTTCATCATCAATAAACCATATATTAAACTTGCTTTTTCATTCAAACTACAAAATAGGCTATATAATGCCTCAAAAACTCTTTGAAAACTAAAAAAAATCACAAAAACAGGAACTAAATTGCACTTGACGCAATATTGTCGAAATGACAATAACTTCTTTTTGCAGGAGGGTATTTTTCATTTCTTTCGCAAAGATGGCGAAAAATGTCATAACAAGCAATGAGTGGTTCATCATCCAAGATAATCGCCATAAGAGCTTCTTCATCAACCGATGAAAGAATTCGCTTCATTAGGTCCTTCACCTCGACACGGAGGGTTCCAAACTTGTCTTCCATTTTGGTGAAAATCGTCTTCATGCATTTCAGAGACGGAGTGGACTGCGAACATCCGCCCTTGACATACTTAGTGGGAGTACTTCCAGACATCTTACTTAATTGAAAGAGTTTCACTTACTTAGCTATGTCTTACTTAGCTATTGAAAAAATCCACTCGCCTAGGCTTCCTTTATATAGGGGAGTATCTATTCATCCTCACATAATGGGCCCACTCTGCCTAATAAATGTAAAACATTCATCCCGTTTCATCTTCACACAACTCACTTTGCACAAGTAAAACCCACTTTGCCTAGTAAATGTGATTAATCCCCATTCATCTTCACACATCCCTCTTTGCCTAAAAAATGGAAACAATACAATTCATCTTCACACAAATTGCCTAATAAATGTTTCAAACCTTTCGTTGCCTAATGTCCCTTCACATCTATAGCATAGGAATCTTGCCCTTCACATCTTGTTTGCTTGAGCCTCATTATGGTTTAATGAAACATGTATTATATATTTGAAAGAATAAAAGAACTAATACAAACTATCCATCATATAAAAATGATCAACCAAAAAAAAGCAATTCTCAGTACGGATTTGTTTGCCTTCAAGTTCTGCAAACAAATTGTAAGTTTAACTAATTCGCAGTTCAAAGAAAAAGCAAAATCAAGAACAATGTAATGACACCAACAACCCTATCCAACCTATCAAAAAATGACTATCAACGAACCTCTTCGATTTCCATTGCACGACGTGCCACATCAATCGGGAAAACCATATCGGCCTTGGTCAACAAAATTTGGTACTTTGTTTGAGATCTCAATTAAAATGAATTTTTAGTCGAATTGTGCAACAACAACAACAACAACAACAAAGGCTCGGGCCTCAAATTTAGTTTTAGTTGAATCGTGCATCAAAATAAAATCGTTAATGCTGGTTTCCAAGACTCAAAATGTAGAGATTACAGCAGAACTGCAAGTGCTGATGCATCAATATAGACATGTCAGAAAATCGTCTCTTCAAAAGGCCATTCCTAAAATTTATATGATTCAATGATTTAAACTTGCTAAAAAAACTTTGTTCTCTTTTTCCTGCATTTGCAAAGCTCGTGACTTTTTAGGATCTGGTTCACTTGGCATTGACACCCAACAAATGGCATTTTGTCAACTAACTTGGTCATCTGGTCGCTTCCACAAAATAAACAAATGCTTAGTTTCGTTTTAAGGAAAATGATTAAATTTTAGGTGATCGAGCACACTTTGTCATGAACCCAAAGAAGTTCCATTATCATTTAAACCAGGCGGAAATGAAAACCTTAAAAACAGAAAAGGTCGCCGTATTCATACTCACAAGTTCCTCCCAAACATCATTAACTTCGTCTTTTTCATATGCAAAACCATATCCAGGCAAATCAACTAAGCACATTTTCGAGCCAAGATTGAAGAAGTTGATTGTCTCGCATACACATAACAATTTATTACTTTGTAATGATGACACAAAAAAAGGATATCTAGGATGTGTTCCATGCAAAGGAATTTTTTTTTTCAATCTCTCAAAAAGCCAAAAACACGAGCGATTCGCTTTCGGTATGGCAAGAGTCAAATTGTTTTCAAATTTAACCTATAAGATAAAATACAAAGAGGAAAGTTTAGGACACATCATCTTACAAGTTTCCTACTTTAACAAGATTCAAGAAAAACAAAGTGAACTCGTCTTTTAGACCATAAACTAAGCACAGACTTGGCTTTTAAGATTGTATTAAAGCAATGAAGCAATATGCACCTCGGTAAGACCTAGCTTGTCCGACGTTCTCACTACACCCCACTGTCTCGTAAGTGCATTGAGAAGCGAGGACTTCCCAACGTTTGATCTTCATAATAAAGTCGGCTAAAAATTCGATAAGTTCCAGGAATAGACTCATTATTTCACTAGCACATCAAATATGCAGATAAACTACATAAAAGGTCATAATAATCCAACATGTATGTCCTATTAAAAGCAGGTTCTAAAAAACTTTTCTAACCACTGAAAAGTAAAAAATCGCTTGAATACATTTCTTTTATTTTTTATATATGTATTTTCTAAATAAGACACAATAAAAGGTTTTGCTGTCAATGGATTGGTGCTAAGAAATGCATGATGATTCTGCCATGAACAATTGTGCATCACAAAAGAATGCTCGCAAGATTAAAGTACTCAAGGAATCAACAAATAACAAGCCTGCAACCAAGTTGGAGTTGATTTAGGAACCTGCTCATGATGAAGTTTGACAAAACACTCGAAGGTGATTCTTAATTGCATCAGCACAATTATTTATCACTAACTAGAAATAATTACAAGATAATAACTAATTATGACAAGAACAAGTGAAGTGGCAGCAAAAAAGTTTGCACTTACTACAAATGGACATAACAAATGAGAACCATAAAATTTATGGAACATACCGGCAAAAGCAATCTCAGGGAGATCTGCAGGTGGAAAGCTTGATGAGACATTGGCAGCAGCAAAAAAAGTCGACTTGTTTCTAAATACCTGTAAGAAGTTAACTTAGACCAACAATTATCAAGATGCACAGAACAGAAGGAAAAAAAGTGATTATTGTGACTTTATAACCACAAGATCAAAACAATTGGTGGCCATTGCTATTAACTTATTAAGTGTGAAATAACAATGCAGTGTTGATGTTCAGAGAACAATAAAAAAAATCATAAAAAATGTATTGTTAAGTAAACATACATTCTCTTCGCAATGCTCTCTTTTTTATGAACTGGTAGAATGTGGAATATTATCTAAAGGAGCGAGATAGGTTAACATAGTAACCGCCTTTCGCAACTCGATCGAACGCCTCCGCCCCAACAACTATGAAGACCAAAGAAAAAGTTAAAAGGCTTATCATTCCATGGAAAGAAAAAAACTCACAAACCTTTAGGAAAGTTGAATACATTATCTTCCACAAAAGACAATGGAGGGCGGGGTTTGTCAGATTGCACGGAATTGAGCATTCTTTGAAAGTTCAGCTTTTTTTCTCACCTCCACTTTATTCTCCATCTCTTTTCCCGAAGGCACATCAAATGTATCACATACCTTAAGAGAAGAGGCATACAATCATAAGATATATATTGAAAAAGAAGTACAAAAGACTCAAGTGTCGCCTAATTCATCCTTAAATTGCACGAATAGCAAGTTGTTGGCAATAAAGGTCCATATTCATACAGAAGGCAACATATTGACATCGATATTGCTAATTACTGGAAAAATAAAACATTCCAATCCTTGACATTGTTGATCACCAACACGAAAAAGCTCAAACATCGGTAATTTCGGTTGATAGCCAAAGAAAGTCACTAACAAAGAATCTCGTATACAACCCTGATTAGGTTTTCAATTAGTTTTACATATTCCTATCCTTCCTCACCTTACACTCAGTCTATAATATGCCGATCTTTATGTTAGTCATTGAAGGAATGTCATGTCAGTTTGACAACTCATACTTCAAAGAATGGCATAACTCAGCCTATATTTAGTGTGTTGTACTTTTTGCTAAACTTCATTTTCTCTCAAACATACTCTAAATTCACGTCCCAACACAAATTGCGGCAAGAAAACTCAATGAAGTTACATATTACCCCTAGATCATGTCACGACGCGGCCACAAATGTTCACCAGCTTAAAGCATACAATTCACAACGATGAACTCAATTTCAAAAGGCGATATTCAAACTACAATATAAATGCATTTTCTTGGAATGCACCTTTGTATAACAAACTCATAAGAAAACACTTACCATCCATTGAAACGCCATCGTCCATCCGCTTATTCGAGACATCATATGGATCTAACTTGATTCTCTTCCTCTTCTTTGGCGTATCATTCTCCACCTCCTCATCTTTCTTATATTTCTTCTTGTTAGCATAGCCCTCTAATGCTCCCCTCGACGCCTATTCCTCTCCCCTTAAACGATTCTTTATCCAAATCACCACCCTTTCCAAAGCCTTTCTCACTTTTCCCTAATTTCCCAACCACTCTAGTCCTCAATTTCACATTCTCACCATCATCACTCCACCACACTCCCCATTCTCCTCCCATCCTTTCCCGCCTCGCCGTAGACATTCCTTACTCCGTTTTCACCTTCTCATCAAACTCTCTCTTCCCCCTTCTCCCGTACAGCCCACTCTAGTCCTTAACCTCACATCCTCACCATCATCAGTTCCATCCACACTCCCTATTCTCCCTCCCCTCCCTTCCCGCTTCGCCTTCACTCTCTCATCAAATTCTCTCTTCCCCCTCTCTCTCATCACCCACTTTAGCTCTCAACATCACATCATCACCACCACCACCCACACTCCTCATTTTACCCAATTTCCCACTCACCTCCTCTCGACATTTATTCTAGTCCTCAACTTCACATCACCAACACCCCCACTTCCCATTCTCCCACCCCTCCCTTCCCTTCCCGCCCCCCTCGTCGACATCCCTCGCTTCCTCTCCAACCCTCGTCAAACCCTTCCCCTCCTCTCGCCTCCCCCAAACCCACCACCAATTCCACCATCTCCGCCATAAAGTCGCTTCCTTTTCGCATCCACACCGCCCAATTTGTGCTTCCGATTGGGTTCAACCCCTCATTCGCCTCAACACCGCGGCGACGACTCGAAAGAAGAGATTTGGGCATCGATTCCGACCTAGAATTACTCTTTCTCGGCGTTGGAAGGCTTTGGTTTGCCGAGTCGAATTGAAGTCCGGTTTTCTTGCTCGCCTTGTAGCCATTGTTGACAACGCCCATTTGAGAGGATTTCCTCTTGACTCGATGATCACGGCTTAGGGTTCAAAGGATCGGCGTTGTAGGGAATCGACGATGACCGAAGAACGATGAACATCGTGTTCCGCTTAACAATGGCAGCCGTGAATAGAGGGATCACGCCGGGGTTTTGAGAAATTGAGTAGTGTGGGAGGCGATGGAGGTTGGGGCAAAAATGAGAGAGATAAGGGAGGTCGCGAACGAGATAAGGGAGGTCGTGGGTGGTCGGGGACGAGACGAGGGATGACGTGGGTGGTTGGGGATGAGATGTCGGAGGTCATGGTCGAGATGGGGGAGTGTATGAGATGGAGACATGAACAAGATATGGGAGACTTTGGGAGAGGACAACAAATGTTAGGATTAAAGTGAGTTAACATTTTTGTTTTAAATTGACGATGCTCCTTGAGATAGTACATTAGATATCATTAATTTCTCAAACTTAAAGTTGAAGCCCATGAAATACTTTAGATTTCACCTATGTTATTAAAGCCCATAAAAGTCTATGCAAGTATGCAACCACGGTAACTCAAATTAAAATGTATGTAATGTGTTTTCTCAAAAATAAATCTAGTAATGTTTAGTGTTTTAGAAAATAAATTACACCATAAAAAATATTTACATTTGTTGACATTCAATGATGCATATGACAATGTTTCAAAAATTAGGGATTGAGGCTATGTTGTTGTTGTTGTTTATTATTATTATTATTATTATTATTATTATTATTATTATTATTATTATTATTATTATTATTATTATTATTATTATTATTATTATTATTAGGGACCGAGGCTATGTTGTTGTTTATTGTTGTAAGCTACTTAGTAAGGGGTTCAATCAATAAAAAGTATAATTGATCTTTTCCTTTTGATTCTTGTGGTTGATTAATCATTGGCAAAGAATGTCTTCTTTTACTTTTTTCAAAAAAAATATAGAATGTCTTGTCCAATACTACTTCCAAACCTCCAAGTTCTTTAAGATGCAATCAAAAAGAATAATTAAACTTTTGTTGCTATATGAATTTTTTTGTATTATTATTTTCAAATTTTTTTGTAGTGTATTATTATTATTATTATAACATTATATTTTTAATTTTTAATAATAATAGTATTATTACTATTACTAATATTATAATTATAATATTAATAATTATAATAACATTAATAATAATATTATTATTATTATATAATATTAATAATAATATTATTATTATTATATCATGGGATCCGGATGAAGGTGGAAAGACTAGTAGCGTAGACGAATACCTCATCTTGGTCATCTTCATGCTCGCACAATAATCAATTATGATGTTCGTCTTATATTCGCTCCTCGAATATCGACATTAGTGCTATTGATAGCATTTTTTTCAAATTCGGGTCCGCACATACTTAGCGCGTACATCAAGAAATGTTTTGGAGAAGCCAAGGATGCGCC
The DNA here is from genome assembly GCA_039657325.1 of Stephania cephalantha. Taxonomy (NCBI): domain Eukaryota; kingdom Viridiplantae; phylum Streptophyta; class Magnoliopsida; order Ranunculales; family Menispermaceae; genus Stephania; species Stephania cephalantha. The sequence goes on from CM077574.1 coordinate 46,865,928, forward strand.
CTCAAGAGGCGAGAATACTTCTATATGACCCACCATGCCTCTAGGTGAGCTCTACGCTCGTTTGAGTCCTCTATAGGCACGCCTTAGGCAAACCTTGACAAAGCTTTCAAAGACAACAATGCAGAGGCCTACCCACGCCAGGGCCCTCCCCATATACGCCTTGATCACCTTAATTCAATCCAATAAATCTACTTGGACTCATGAGTCCGAACTCATAAGGACATTTTTAAAATTTTTGTAAATATTTAAGAGGTATTAAATGAATTTTACAAGTGATTACGGTTGCTTCATTAATTGCTTGAGGATATATTTGAAATAAAAAAAAAGTTTTGAGTCCAGATTCATGAGTCCAAATAGTACTACCCAATTCAATATCATTTCCATGTATGCACGAATCTCGAGAAAAATTTAATCACATCTCTACGTATTTAAGGGTCTTGAAAATTAAAGAACATGTATGCATGAATCTAGAGAATTAATGAATATGGAGAATTAAAAAGCATATAAGTACCAATCTCAAGAATTTTAAGAGCATTTATGCATAGATATTGACAAATATAAAGAGAAATAATTAAAGTAGAGAGAGAAAATTAAAGAGAGAAAAAGATAATAATAAGAGAAAGAAAGAGATAAAGAGAGAGAGAGAGAGAGAGAGAGGGAGAGAGAGAATTAATGCTACAAGTGTAGAGAAAGATAGTACATAGAGAGAGAGTGCTCTTTAATGTTTTAAGAGAAAGAAAATCACCCTATCTTATTTAACGCTGGGTGCATGTCGATTTTGTAGGTAGATGACCATTTTATCCTTCATTATTTAATGTGACCTACTTTTCATTTTAAATTATTTTGATGCCCTCAAGAATGTTAAAAATTATGAAAAACTCTTTTGAGTCTGGACTTTTTGGGTCCAAATAGCTTTTTTGTAAACTTATTTGGCATTTTTCCAAAGACGGGGATTACCAAGTAAGATCGGGATATAGACGATTTCGGATCGACGATTTCAAATAAATTATGGGATCTCGAAAACACCACCAAAGATTACACATTTTACCTCGGAGATTGATCGGGGGATGTCTACCATTCAAGTCCCATTTAAAATAGACGAGAATGCAAATTGATGAATCGTGTGTATGATGTGGTCACGAAACAATCACCAAGTCATCTCTTTCTTGAATGCGTAGCAAAAAGGGGGCACTGGTCAAATCTACTCAGAAATCTAACAATGGAGATACATTCAACTTCAAAGAATGGTTTTTCAACCTATGGACACATCACAATCAGGAGGAGATAATGAAGTTGTGTGTACTAATGTGGAGTATTTGGAACTTCAGGAATGACATGATATGCAGAGAAGTCACTCACCAATTTCACAAGTAGTCTCGAATGGGTTGGAGTGGTACAAATGTTTGGTCGAAGCTCGACGAAGCGAAGAAATATCAAAATCATGCTTCTACAAGTGGGTTAGAGGTGCAATCTATGGGCTTCAAAAAAACAGACTTTAATGGTGAATTCACCATGGAGTCGAGTTCATTGCGCTAGCCTCGGCTTCAAAATAAGTTTGAATGGCTACGTGAGTTATTACACAAGATACCATTGTGGCCTAAATCGGTAGCACCAATTTGTATCCATTGTGATAATGAGGCCACATTGGCAAGGGCTTATAGCCAAGTGAACAACGGTAAATCCAGACATATTGGATTGAGACACGGTTAAATCAGAGATTGGTAACAAATGGAGTTATCGCGTTTAACTATATGAGATCTAGTCGAAACTTGGCGTATCCCCTTACTAAAGGTTTGTCAAGTGATTTGATGAATAAAACATCAAGAGGGATGGGTCTCAAGCACATGAATTAAAGTCACCAATAGTGGAAACTCAACTCGACGATTAACATTACGTTAAGTCTTGAGTTCAATGCAGTCGAAGTTCATTATAAGTGTGCCTGTGAGCACTAAATTTTAATAACCATCTCAAGGTTGTTAGTGCTTGGTACCTGTATGTAAAGAGAGAAGGATGAGATGATCTCTTAATAGTCTTCTAAAGGTGCTTAAATTGCGGGGGTGCTTTGAATGGAGACATTCACGAGAAGATACGGGACACAAGGCCAATGTTGAACATGTCAGGATATTTATTGCTATTTGCTGGTGTAAGTTATATGCGTGATATGTTTATACTACATATCGAATAGAATCTTTGGTTCAAACTTTATCTACCATATAATTATGATATGATATAATGGACCTTTAACAAATTAGTGGTTCAAATCGCAAGATACCATTATTTATGCATATAATGTTTAAGATGTTCTTGGATAAAATTATCTTATTATTTTGAAAATGGCGAGGGATTGTTGGACATTCTTAAAAGAAATGTTTAGTCCCACATTGGTTAGAAACTTCTAGTTTAAAGAGTAAATATACTCTTGCACTACATAGTGGAATTTCAAAAGAAATCTAAATATGGAATTAGATTTTGAAAACAAAGTCATTTGCCCATTGAAATTGCTGAAAAGCCAAAACTGAATGAAAACTTACAACTCTTTGTTAAATTTAACAAAGCGGTAATGACGATCCAGATCTCTCTCTCTCTTTTTCTCTATCTATCTCTATCTCTCTCTATATATATATATATATATATATATATATATATATATATATATATATATATATATATATGCATATAGATGAAATAGTTGTTTGCATGAAAGTCCCACTAACTCAATTTATATAGCGGTGTGATTCACATGTGGCCTTTGATCTTGTGTGAAACACCCATATCTAGATACACCTAATAGCTTATAACTTGGTCCAACAACCCACTAAATCAACTATCTAACACATATATTTACACCAAGTCTCATAGTGATGGTGAAAACATGCATCCCAAGACATATAAATGCTTGTTGTTTTATTTTCTCGTTAATCCCAAATTTTTAAATTGGTAATTACGGCTAATTAAGGATTAACGAAGACTAATTAAGGTTTTGGCCGTGATTCGGGAGTTAAAGACCGAAGTGATGTGTACCTAGTGTTATGTATTATATATTATTTTATTTTACGAAATTCAAGTTGATCGGGTAAATTCGATATTTCATGGGGTTTTATCTCGATATACGTGTCAAAATAAGTTCTGAGAGAGTTAAAATTGTGACCTGAACTTTTATTTCGAATTTCCCGAAAAATATTTGTAATTAAGTTTTGAAATCCGAATTTGTACGTTTAAACGGATTTAACGAGCCGGAGTGGGTCCTACACCTCGATTTGCGTGTGAGACGGGTTGTTTGAGAGTTTCGGAGTGTATTGGTAAATTCTCTAATTTTTGGTCGAATTGAGGTATTTTTCGGGGTTTAGTTTGGACATAAAATAAATGATAATCATGAAATTTAAGAAAATAATTAATAAATTGGTAGGCGCTTAGTGACACGCGGGGTCGAGGATGCACGCATGGGATGTACAATAGTGTGCACGCTCGAGAATGATCATTAGCACGTGGCGAATTTATAGCCGTACATAGGTGTATATATAATATAGTTTATATATATAAATATTTAAATGAATCCTATATTTTAATTCAAATTGAAAAGTATACATTGGATTCACCTCGAGATACGCACAATGTGAGCATCGAGGAAGAAAATGATTGAATGTTGATGTTTGAAAGGATTGTCCATGCCTCGAGATACAAATAACATCTCAAGGAAAATCGAGTGGTGTATGGTTATAAAACCATAAGATCAACTTCGGTTAAATGGTGATGGGTTAGTTAATAGCCATAAGATTAATCTTGAGATACACAACACGTATCTTAAGGAAGATAAAAATATATAATGAAAAGATTAGATCTGCCTTGAGATTCGTGTGATGTGAATCTTGAGAAAATCTAATATATATCTTCAACCAACACACCACCGTCTCCCTTGTATTTTGACCGAGAGGGAGAGAGTAAATTCGAGAGATCGAACTAGTGAGAGAGGAGATGGATCGAGACAGAGGTGAGTTGTTGTGATTTGTTGTTATCGTTGTGAATTGTTATTGAGGTAGTTGAGTTGTTGTTGTGTTGTTGATGTTATTTGTTATGATAGCCATTAATAGAGGTTGGAGAAGATGGAAGGGAGACTCAAACGAACGTCCGAGGGAGACGATTGCAGGGGAGTGGTCTCCCTTGCCTAGACTCAACCTAGGGTTGGAAGCCCAACCCCAATCAAAAAGCTCAAAAAGTTTGATGGCTGATTTACAGCAGCATAAGAGGAAAAATAAGATGAGCTTTGATCCCCAGATCGGGCCGATCCTAGCTCGGGTTAAACCCTAATTAAAAAGAAGAAAATAAAAAGAAATTGTTGGAAAATGAGAAAAACTTTAAAAATAATATTTTGGACTAAATAAATAGAAATTATGTATTTCTATAAAAAATGATGATTTTGGAATTTTTTCGAGGATTTATATCGAGGATCCGATCTCATAATGCGTGTTACAACATCGAAAATATCCAAAATTGTGAAAATTGTTTTAAAGCTTAGTGTAGGTTAATTTTCAATTTCGGACTACAATTTGCAGACAAAATAAGGACCCTGATGTTCGAGGATTTGGTTTGGACTGATTTCGTGGTTTTGAGTTGAGGTATGACCAATAAATATATAATAGATTGAAAAAAAATTATATTTAAGCCTAGACAATGTAATTTTCGATGCCGAACAATAATTTTGAGCTAAAAATGAAATTCGCGCATCGATAATTTATTTTGGAAGTATTTAGGAGTTTCAGGACGCGATTGAGTTAATTAAACCGCAACTAGTTGTAAAAACTTGTTGTATGATTTTGGAATCTTATCGAACTTGTAAATGGATTCTAGGACCGTAATTGGAACCTCGTGTGGACTAATTTATCGACTTGGAGCGCAAAGGAGTTGCGATATCACTTTTGTAAGGTTAAGTAAACCCAATAGTAACCTTTACATTATATAATTATAATTTCGTATATATTGCACCGATCCTTGATGTTGCATTATTTGTTATACATGCATACACAAAATGGGGAGCATAAGGTCGATTCGAGTTTCCTTACCACTTTTAGAGGACGCCATCCGATTGTGGTCGAATAACGTAAACGGGTTGGATTCACGGTTTGTATTTAAATTCTTTGGAATATATCGTTCGATTAATTCCTTGTATTATTATGTATTTGGTTACTACAGTGTATCTTGGATAGTGTGATATTCACTTATCCGACATTATCAAATTTTTGTAATTGGGTAATGACAGTTATAGCAATATAAGAAAAAGAGAAAGCTTTCTCGATTGTTTATAACTTGCTAAATTCTTTTCTCTTTATGTATGTATTATTTTTGAATATAATATATTGTATAAATGAATTTTTTGGTTTGTGTGCGGTTAGGATCTCTTTTGGAATGATTGAAACAGCTTTTTGGATGGATTGGAATACTATGGAGCTAGGTAATGTTAGTTAAGCATTTTGAAAACCTGAAATAGGTTAGAATGAATAAATAAATTTTGTTAATGCAATATATATAATGAATAAATAAATTTTGTTAATGAGAGGATTATGAGTCCTTCGGCATTTCCACAAAGTGAGCAAGTTTTGTTGAAGATTTTTGAAGGCTGGGTTTCCGATGTAGGTTTAGAAATTGAGGAGGTCTTTGTCAAAGTTTTTTTACGTAATTTTACTTGATTAGTTAATCAATCGTACGAAATTTTGAGGTTTGAGATTTACTTTTAGAATCCTTTGTGGTTGATAAAATCTTATAATTGATGATTACTTTGAATTGATTTTAATTATTTATTGAAATGTAAGATTAGGGTTGCTAGATTATCAAGGGATTAAGGTAATCTAGGCCGGTTAGATGCTCTGATTAGATAGGGTCTGACATTTTCTTATTTTAGGCCACATTTATATACATTCAACTATAGGCACATTAGATTAGTTATATCAATCATAATTTACTAAATTATGACCCACCATATTACTCTCTACTCCTGGGTCCCACACTGCACACATATCGAGACGTGTCTCCGCTCGTGCCTTCGAACTTACAAAACACAAACCTAAATGAATATTCCTGAGTATAGTGGACACATATACATCACTCAAATATAATATACTACTTGGTCCTCACACCGAGTATTGGGAACGTATACCCGCTCTCGGGCCACGTCACTTGGCCTAAATCCCGATTAGGGACTAATTTACTATTAGTAAATTTTTGGGCCTTTACGATTTTCCCAAATAATTAAAATTTCATCTTCGAAATTTAAATCCGACTAAATCTTTAATCTCATAATTCAGTCATATTCTTAAAAGTGGAGTCACTCGCAAGTCGACTCTTAGTTCTTCATCATTTAAAGAATATGTGATAATTTATTTTTATTTCATTCTCATGATAGTTACCTTAGCCAAAATCTCAAATGATACTAGCCCTAAAGCCGGTTTCTAAATTACCGTAGGTGGATGCACCGACAATTTAACTTGTGTTCAAATATTACGGTGGGTGACTCGTACTCAACTACCACATATACATTATCACAATATACGACACTCTAATAGGCTTACGATAAGTGTTGTGAATTGTAAGTAAAGATGTGAGAATTATATATTTCATTTCATTGATTCTTATCATTTTATGGTCTATAGGTAGAAATTGCTACTTGTAATCTCACATCATGTTGTTCTTGTATCTATTAATGATTGAATATTGTGACATGATGCCTTATGAAGTGTTTCATTGATTCAAATTCTACTCTTGATGATATTCTTGATAGGTAATTTGTCAAAAGCATGCCATTGGGATAAGTTGGATTGGTTTAGACTTGTATTCTATTTCTTTAGGCTTTGTAGCCTAACTAATTTTAAAATCCTAGAGAATTGAAACTATTTATCTTTAAAAACTAAAGTTGGGATAATTTAGTGTCCATTGCACAAGAGATGCACTGTTCACGGGGACATAGGTCTACCGAGGTTCCCAAGCACTCACCACTACACTTGCGCGCCACATGAGGTATGGGACTCGGAGTGGTCAGCAAGAATGAGATAGATGATTTGTATATGCGTAGAGTATAGCTCCGCTATTTGTATGAGATATTTAGAGCGCAACTCCATATAGTAGTGAAAAAGGTTAGGTAATAGGTCTCATCGACGACTGACATAGATCATCTCGACTTAGCTTATGTCGTCTATACATTTTTAATTGTGGTATTTATTTGCATTACTTGCTTCAAAGAACTTCTTTTATTATTTTATGCTTTTAAATACCTTTCTCATATTTTAGAAATGTGGCATAGAATTCTCCAGCTTATTACTTAAATATCATTATACTCACCGTCTAGTTTGTGACGGTGGGTGTAGGTTCATCAAGCAAAGGAGAAGACAGAAAGGAGAAGATCGACGACTTTCTTTGAGCATTGCGACGATTCTCCTATCTCATTTTGTATGAGTTGACTTTTATTGTATTATTACGATTATATCTTTATTGTACATTTTGGGTTATCTATTGGGTTGAGTGTATAGTTCCCTGTTTTGAAACCGATATATATATATATATGCATGGGATGCGTTGTATTCTTGGTTTTTCAAACTTAAGAGTTTTGAATAATAAGAGCTTCCGCATAATCTTTAAACTACATGATAATATTAAAAAATACAAAAAAATTTAATTAACCATGAATCCCGATAATATTTGGACATGTGTATTGAAGAATATAAGAACGAAAGGTCGACTAATACATAATTAAGTCTTACGTGGTTGGGATTAAGGCTTGATTACGGGATTAGACTCGGCAAGGCTCCCTTGCTGTTTAATAGAATGGGTCGTCGAAGGAGCTTAGGGAAGAGTCTCAAAGGTTCGGGTATGTGTTTTGAGGTGTCTAAGTCAAAGTTTAGAAAATGCAAATTTGAGTCGTCGTGAGCACCTAGCGCACTGGGTAGTTTATCAAGCGTTAATGACCCAATTGGTGCGCTACCTACACTCATTAGCGCTATGTGTAAGAAAACCCATAATTCTACACTTTGAGTTCTGAGTTTTCTCTCCATATGGCCAACCCTCAAGCCTTTAGATCCATGTTCAATTTAAACTCATAATATTCATAAATTTCATCACAACAACAAATTTAGTTATACACTACATCTAGCTTGATCAACTCCTTCAATTCAACTAGAGACTCAAAATATTACCTAGTTAATGGTGTATGTAGAATTACCTAGTTATACACTACATCTAGCTTGGTCAATTCCTTCAATTCAACCAGAATTCCTTTACAAATAACTTGCTGATAGAATTTCTTCTTAAATGCATCCCAAGACTCAAAATCACTATCAGAAGCTATCGTCGCATGCCACAAAACATCAACATCTCTTTGTAGTGTATACGATGAAATCTCAGCCTGAAATCTGTCTTCAATCCTCAAGACTCTATGCAGCTTATCCTGAGACAATACCCACTTCTTAATCTTCTTAAAGTCTCACTGACCGTCAAAGCAAACTAGCTTCAGTCTGATGAAATCCTTCACCAACTAAACCTCTCGTTGTCGAACTAAAAGATGTAGAAGTGGGAGAAAGTGTATTAACTGTCTCTTTTGTCGGTACCATCGGAATCATCTCGTACTATTCTATCTCGCTTAGGATTATCGAGGCCATATAATTGAGTAGATAACAATTAGCTAATTTCATGACCATGATGACAACATGTTTTGCTCCACTAGCACGAAGCTTGCTCCACCACTACTACTACTATTATTCCCACATTACCTAGGCACCATGATGGAAGTGGGAAGACATAGCCATGGAATTTGTCAAGGGATTGCCGAGGACTACCCGACAACACAATTTTATCTAGGATAATTATGGATAGATTGATGAAATCTACCCATTTCTTACTAGTTGCACTCACCGCACATTTGAACACTAAGTACATTGTTCGAGAGGGAGACTATTAGGCCGCATGGGGTACCATTGACAATCACGTCGACGTGAGAGATGTTATGTATACATCTATGATGTGGCGGAGTATGAAGGAGCAATATGGTATGTGCCTACAGTTCAGCACAACTTTTCAGCCTCAAACTGATGGGCAGACTGAGAGGTTGATTCAGGTTCTCGATGATATATTTCAGGCTTGTGTATTAGAATTTGGTGAATCTTGGGAGGAGTACCTATCGTTGTTTGAGTTTGCCTACAATAAAACTTATTAGGCTAGCATCGAGATGGCACCATTTGAGGCTTTATATGGCAGACTGTGTCGCTCACCATCTTGTTGGGCTGAGCCAGAGGACCGGGAGTTGATAGGGCCTCGAAATTGTTGTTGATCACACAGAGATGTACGACAAATTTGCTAGAGGGTTAAAGGGGCCCACGAGAGTGCACGAGGTATGCAGACACGTATCACATCGCTTACATATGCCTATGACATCCGAGAATTTCATAAACTTGATTAGACAACTGATTAAGTATTTTCGAGCTTAATTTGAGAATTAAGTATCGAGGTGGCACCCACGCATTACGGACCGAAGATCATAAGTTTTAATATTATTTTTGCGTGTTGCATGCCTAGTAGATGTAATATGTGTTATTTTGTCGCGAAGTTATGGTGTATTGAGTTGTATCATTAATTTTTCATAATTGGGGTTGTTAGTGCGTGTCTCGAAAAACACAAACGAAATAAAAATGATTAGTTGTTCGAAAACTAGTAAATCAAGTGTCAAATATCACATAGGATTTTTCCTTAGTTTACGTGCAAATTAGGATCGGTGGCAGTGTAAGACGAAAATAAAGTTGGTGCAAGACTTTACCTCAAATTTTATGTTGATTGGTGGTGGTCGAGGTTGAGATTGGGTCCAAATTGGTGTAAGTTTGGTTTACTATGACAAAAGAATTGTCCATAAGGGTTCAATATGTCCCGGATAAAGTTAAGATTTTTAAGGTTTTGGTGTGACGAGATCCAAGTGTTATGAAAGGTTTATGAAGATGGATTGTTTTGTTGAGAGTTTGGTTCAATTTGGTGAAAAATTAGAATGAAAACGAGCACCGGAAGTTAAAGCACGTCAAAATTAGGATTTCGAAACTAATAAATAAAAGAAAATTAAGTGATGACAAGTAGCTGAGGGTTTATTTATTAAACAAAAATCAAAACATTTACATTTTAATTTCGACATAACGTTTACGAACATTTAGTCCCTAAATCTCTCAACTCGCTCTTTCACTCTGCGATCTTCCAACATCCGATTTTCGTTCGATTTCTTTCCAAAAAATAGTAAAAAGTCTCGAGACGGTAAGTTCGAGCCAAGTTTCCGCAATAGTGATGAGGTATTCAACTTGAAATTTGGTAAATTGTCAATTCAGGGCATTTTTCCTCAATTCAATTTGAATTCTCACGATTTTTCAATTTCTTTTGCAAGGTTTTAATAGAAATTGGTAGGGATAGTTGTGAATTGATGTATTGGATTGATGTCCACTTATTTGGAATGAATCCTATCGATGTGGGTTAGGGTTTTGATGAATTGAGCTAATGTGATTCAGTTGATAACTATTTTGGAGATGTTTTATAGTTAAACTTGATTTACATTGGGTTTTTGGATGAATCGATTATTGGTTTTGATCCAATTTGACTCCACGGGTTGTGAAAATATTTTAATGTTGGTATCGAGTGGTTTCGTGGTGTTTGTTTTCAAGTTTTGAAGATTTAATTGCGAAAATATTGATTTGGAGAAGTTTTTCAGGTTCAAAATAAATAAAGTTTGCCTAGTTAATGGGCCATATTAGAAAATTCATAACTTCTTCATTGGTGATCCGATTTGAGTGTTCTTAGAGTCTACGGAAAGTGGGACATGAGTACTACAAGTTCCTTCCAGGTCATCATGACAAATATAGAGGTTTTCTAGGTTAAGAAGTTACTATAAGTTGGCTAGTTGGAAGCAAGTTGAAGCGCTTTTATAAATTAATATTTTTAGAAATTGTTCTCAAGCTTACTTTGGACGCAATTTTCATTGGTTTCGTGATTTGGTTTCACTTGAAGCTTGAACCCATAGTATAATTGGGTATGCAGGGAAGCTATATAGGATCTATTTTCAAGGTGATCCGACGCTCCGAGACCTCGAAAATTATGCTCAAAGTTGGTTGGTTGTAAGTAAAACTCTATAATGATCTTTACTATTTATTGAATATCTTTGTACATGTCATTGTATCATAGTCTGCGTTGCACTTTTTCATCATTGGTCATGCATACATAGAGAGCGAGGGGGATAAGTTTGTTTCGGAGTCTGATTTGCTTGAAACAAGGTTTCAATCCTACCTTTACGCCGTCTAATGAGACTAGCGGAGTCTAACATCGATAAGTTATCTCTACATTTTATGATCTCTTAATACTGTCTCTGTACTATTTTTGGAAGTCAACATCGATTACGGTTAGAAGACAACGCATGAGTGGATTGCTTGTCATGTTGACGTATATATCTTACTTTTTATTTGGAAATGCATTTTCATGTCTCCATGTATCGACTAACAATTGAAGGAGTACAAATTAATGTAGAAATTTACTTACCCGACATCTTCAAGTTGTTTTTAATGATTGGAAGACTCTATATGAAGATAAGGGACGAATGGACTAGACTCGAAGATTGTGGTGATTATTTTCAAAATTTAAATTAAATTGTCATTTTAGATTGTTTATATGTATTAGTTTTGGACTCTTGGAGTGAGTGTAGAACATTAAGTTTCATTGAATGGTTATAAGAGCTCCTAAGTTAGTTTAAAATATGTTGAGAGGTTTATATTTCAGTTTTGGACTATTTAAGATTGTAAAGTTGAAATTAATTTATCAAAGACTCTAAGTTAGTTTATTAATTTGAATTTAATATATGTTATGAACTCATGGGAGTTGTGAGTCCTTCTAGGCTTCTCCCTTTCTCATTGCTTCTATTAGGTGGATTTCTTGGCATGCCACTTTTCAGGGAGGTCTTTGTTGAAATTTTTACAAAAATACAAAGAATAATCGAATGATTTCCCAATTTGATCCAATTAAACATATTATGAATTAAGTTTCAATGAGGATAAATTACAATTTGGAGCATTATTTAGGATTGAAATACAAAGTATTTAAGGTTAAAGAACAAAGAATGGATTAAATTTGTCTAGATTATTAGAGGATTAAGGTAATCTACGCCGGTCGTCTTAATGATGAGGGGTTCACAAACTTGGTATTAGAGCCTAAGGATGGCTCAATTGAGGATAAACTTTGGTTGGTAACCAAAGGGTGATTGAGCGCGATTAGTTGGGAAGTATTTGTGAGTTGGAATGTTTTTGTTATTGTGTTTTATTTGTGTTGTGTTTATGTATTATCGCTAGATATGCGATAGGAAGTGTACTCTCCTTTTCGTTCGATACTTAACTCATAAGATATGACGAATAAAACTAGAAATGGATAATAAAAGAGTGAATAGACTTATGAAATGAAGGTTCGAGCGTAAATGGATGTGAAATAGACTTGTGAAGTCTAAATTCACAAGACTATTGTAAGTAGTTTGGTACTAATATAACGATGAAAGTATCAATTACGAAACTCATAGGAAATTGGTTAGAAAGAAAGTCCAAATGATTCGGTGCATAAAAACTTAACATGGACATCTTGGAAATTGAAAGTATTGTGGGAAGCACAAGATATGGATTATCTTGGTTTTTAGAATAAAGTTAGTATTGGTTGCACGGCTAACTAGGAAAGACCTCTTCTACAAAATATTGGTTTGAATCATAACCTATTGAGAGTTGCTTTCGAATGAATCTCTAATGAAAGGAAAACGGAGACAAAAGTTTTCGAATATAGAAATTGATTAGACCAACTAAGCTTGATTTGAAATCACAATTAGATTGTGATAGAACTAGTCAAGTTGTCTAAGTCAATTTCACAATTAAGTAGAGTTATCGATGGGACACCATTAGGACCGGTGTTGACACTGATTAGATTGCGAGTTTAAGATAAGGAGACGAGAAGGGCAAAGGACAAAGAAGATGGGAGAGAAGATCTCGGGGATTAGGGGCAACCACATAAGTTGTGCCCTATGCATCACACCCTACTCCACTTTAGAGTATAGTGGGTACATTTCCCTTGCCACTACCAAATCAAACGTGCGTTACTAGCTCCTACGTCGCTAGCTCTTCCAAAGACCACAACGCCAAACCCCGAAATTCAATTAAAATTTCAAATAAAATAAATGGCTTTTCTAAACAACTTAATACCAAATTTAATAACACTTATGGGTTCTAAAACACCCTAAATAACCTTAGAACCTTAGAGGAGAGTGTCGAGGGAGTCGTTAGTGAGGGACGGGGTGTCGGGAGGCTGATTTAGCCTAGAACATTACGTGAATTGTAAGTAATTATGTGAGGTTTTCTATTACATTTCATTTCCATTATATTTTTGATTTACGTTCTATTTTGCTAGACTTAGCCTTTTGAAATCCAATATCATGAACTTTTTCAACTCTATCCATTTATGGGATGTTCTTATCATAACGCTTTGCTTGGTATGATTCACTCGATTCTATCCTTACATATTGGTCTTCATTTTGGTTATTGATTGGACAACTTGTTGAATAACATGTTTTTAGGGTAGATGGAATGTTAGAATTAGTATTCCTTTTTGTTTGGCTTTGAAGCATATTATCATGTCTTGAAATCCATGAAACAAGTCTTTCTTGAAATTATAAAGTAATGGTAGAATCTAAGGCCCATTGCACAATTATGAGATACGCAAAGCACATGGGGTCACTAGACTACCGGGGATGTTGGCGCTCATCGCTATACTTGCGCGACACATGGGTTATTGGACCCTGGGTAGTCGGCAAGTATGTATATATAGATGATTTATTTACGCATAGAGCTCAACTCCGCCATTAAGGATTGAGATATAGATGATTATATAAGTGAAGTGCTCAACTCCGCTCTTAATAGTGGACATAAGGCCAATATGATAAGTCTCACTATCGACCGGGACCTAGATCATTACTACTTAGCTTTGTGTCGCTCTTTTACTTTAACCGTGGTATTTACTAGTATATTTTCGATGCAATACCTTTTCGCTACTTTTATGCTTTTAAATACCTTTTGTTTATTTTGGAAATGCGGTATAGAACATTTAGATTTTACTTACATCTTACTATGTAGGTTCTTTTTGTATTTTGATGTATGACTTACATTTATGTCTTTACATACATTTCGGGTAATATATATTGGGTTAAGCGATAGTTTCCCCGACCAGACACATGATTTACACTGTTATCGTCATTTTGATGTTTATATACATGTGATCTATGTTTCCTGATTTTCCACACTTAGGATTTGTTTATACGTTGCTTCCGCATAATTGATAAGACTTTCGCTACATTTTGTAAACTGTTAAAAACTTTTAATTAACTCTAAAAATCATAACTAACAATGAATTGCATAATACTTATCTGAAACACGCATTACGAGGTTAGTGAGTCACCAAGGCTGACTTATATGTTGTTAGGTCCTACGTGGTTGAGTTTAGGACTTAATGATGGGATTAGGTTGGGCAATGCCTGGCATAGGAGAATGGGTCGTCACACTCGGTCACAAGTAATCAAAAGAAATCTTGCGAGGCATAATTTTCTTATGGAAGTTTCAAGTGTGTTTATTAGGCAACACTATCATGAAACATGAATTACATTAGGTCGCTCTTGATAGTCTATTCATCAACTCTCCCGTAAATCATCTTGTGCAAGCTACTATTGTGTTCGGCATGAGAGTCTCAGTGCATAATGTAGAAATAGATAGAATTTTAACCTCGATATGGTCGGGTGCAACCTTTAGGTTTTGCTTTACCACTACGTGGGCTCTCTTTATCCCGTAGTTGTATTGTAGGTTGATCCAAGCTCAAGAGTTGTGGAAATTTTTTGACTCGATGTCCAGGTTTGTCAACACTGTAACAAATCGAGTGGTTTACTCGGTGCTATTGAGATCACACGATTTGTCCAGTTGAACTGTCTCTATGGTGACTCATATAGTTCTTTATTTTCTCTTCGTCCTTATGGACCTACGTTACTACCTCCAACTCTACTCTCGATCCTTGATTGAAATTAATTCGCGGGTTATGGACATATAGCCGACTAATGTGTCCAATCATTGTCAACATTTAAAACAAGTTGGTCGCCTCTATTGTCTTTGTAACCATAGTCTAGCTCTATATTGGGCTCGCCCTGGTTTCACCATATCTCGGCCTTTGTCCCCTAAAGTCGTCGGATCTGCGACGGTGACGGTGCATGTCTTACCGAGTTGTCAAGGAAAACCTATTCACTGGCGCGGCAAGGCAATCAGCTAACGTATGTTTCGTCCCTTTTGATCACCTTTGATATATGCCGCATGCCTCATCTCGCTATGTCATGGTGGCCGTTATGGCCAATCCAGGTCCTCTAGATCCCTAATTCATTATATTATGTTCCTTGCCTCTATTTCTCTTCCTATTGTTCTCTGTCGGAGCAAAGTGGCTTCAACATGAGTCACTACTAGCACTATCGCGGGAATGCATCTCTAGTGAAGTAGGTACTACCATCTCCGCCTATGGTGATATGCCATAGTATTACGCATATTGATAATGATCACGACATCGCCTACTATGTAAATATTATATATATATATACATATAAAACATAACATATACACATAATAATCCCCAACTCACATTCGCTCACTTCCCAACTAATAGTTTCTAGGCAAAGATCGTTTGGTTTCCATATCAAAGATTTGTGTTTTATTCAATTTTTGTTTTGTACTTTTCGAGAACATGGATTCCATTATCAACCGTGATGTTATTATCACATTGTAAAAAAAGCTATACTCCATTGCCTAGGCTTTACAAACCTAAGCTTTAATATCAATTGTGTTGGTATCATAACCTCTTTTACCACAATGTTTGTAGAACCTATGCTCCGATACCAACTATGATGGCCCGTTTCTCCAAAACCAACCTAATCATATCATTAAGCCCTAATCCCCACCACGTAGGACTTAACAACATATTAGTCGACCTTTTCGTCTCATTCACCTTGTTATACGTGTTCGGGATAAGTATTGTTTTTTCTCATTAAAATGATTTTCAGATTTAATTAAAATTTTTAATAATTTTAATATTATCAGCAAATAAATTTATAAAATTTGCGAAAACATTATATAAACACCAATTGTGGAAACCAGGTAAATAGAAGATCACATGAAATCGAATATAGTAACACATGTATTAGTCGGGAAGTCTAGCGTAGCTACCCATTATACAATTCCTAAGTTATACAAAAAGATAAAAGTAATAAATACACAAATTGATCACCTACAAAAGTAGCAAAAACCCCTCGCCGATGGCTCAGAGATAGTCATCGATCTTTTCCTTCCTTGGTCTACTATTAGATGTATCTGCACCCACCGTCAAAAAAAGGACAATGAGTACAGTAATGTAGAAAGTAAATCATGGAAACTATTCATCCACATTTCCAACATAATAAATGATATCTAAAAGCATATACATAACAAAGAAATGTTGAAATAGGAATACGCTAGAAGATATCACAGTTAAAACAAATGAAACTGACACACATAGAAGTGGTAACGATCTAGGTCCAGAGTAACGACATCCTTGAGAATCTAACCTCTGTGTCGCACAAATTCATAAATCAGGTAAACAATCAGCTATATAGAGTCTCGACATCCCCAAGGAATCTAACCTCGTGTGCCGCGCAAACTCATCATAAGTTAGGAAAGACATTAATTATGTGAAATCTCGACATCCCTACGGAATCTAACCCTGCATGCCGCGTAAACTCATAAATCAGGGACACTAAATCCAAGAACTACTTTAATAATGATAAGAATGACTTAAGATCGGAGTTTCCAACATGGCATACGCTTATCAAAAGCACACAAGAATAGTAGTGCAGTCAATATCCAAACTACACTAATAACATGTTATTTCTACATTTATCAATATACATAATATCAAGGAACAACATTGCACAAGGAGCAAGAATATGAACCAATGAAAACCGTTCAACACCAATAATGCCATGATAACAACATTGTGGCATCCGAATATCTCATAAACTTGATTAAGATGCTAATAAAGTATTTTCATATTTAATTTGAGATTTAGGTATCCGAGTTGGGACCCATGCATTATGGATTGGAGATAATAAATTTAAATATTATTTTTGTATGTTGTATGACAAGTGAGTCTATTATACTCTATTCGACGCGGTCAAGTTAAAGTAAGTACGCGATGTCCATAAGTTTCGGGGCTCGTTGAGAATATTTCTCAATTTTTGAAGAAATTGGGGTATTTTTCGAGGTTTAATTTGGACATAAATTGAAGAGATAATCACAAAATTAAATAAAATAATTAATAAACTGGTGTGCGCTTAGTGACACGCGGTGTCGAGGTGACACGCATGGGATGTACAATAGTGTGCACGCCTTAAGATAGTCGTTGGTGTGCGTGGCGAATTTATAGCCGCAAAAATACATAGGTCTGTGTATATTTATATATATAGTTTATATATAAATATATATAAATGAATCCTATAGTTTAATTTAAATTTAAAGTATACATTGGATTCGACTCGAGATATGCGTAGCGTGAGCATCGAGGAAGGAAATGGGTTGAACATTGTCTATTGGAAAAAAAATACATGCCTCGAGATGTGTGTCACCACATCTCACGAAAAATCAAGTGTATGGTTAGTTATTAAACCATTTGATCCACCTCGAGATATGTGATACGCATATCGAGAAGATCAATACAATTGATTTTATGTACGTTAGTTAGAGGTGGTGATTATTTTATTAAAAGATCGACCTTGAGATACGCAACACGTATCTGGAGAAAGATAAAAAAAGATAAGTGAATTATTGAATCTCCTCGCCCATTTATGTTTCCACTCACAAAGGGAATCTATTGAGAGTGTGAGAGATTTCGAGACCGAGGGTGATGAGGAATGTAACGGCCCAAATTAATTAAACTAGGATTTAGCGTTAATCTCTGGGATTAACAGTCGTAATTCGGGCATTACGTGGACAACTCGGTTGACTCGGACATGAGAACCGAAAAAATATGTTATTTATGGATGATGGTTGTGTATATATGGTGTTTAAGATTATTATTATATATTGCACCACATGTGTGTACATTGCTATCGGGTGAGTTAGTGTGACAGTGTTTGCCTCGAAAGGCGTGTCAACGCGGTATTGAATATGTGAAATACGGGTACATTAGGATAACTCAACAAACTTACATAAATATGGCTAAGTTATTAAATTGAAATGAGTAATGTAGTCATAGGCTAATTAAATTAAATTCGAACAATAGACTATGGCGCGCCTCGAAATGCGTGTTGAGACGCGGGGCACCTGGATACTAAGTAGCCCAGAAGGTTAGTGGGATCATGAGTTGGTTAAATTTGATAAATGAAACAGTAACCATATGGTTTTATAAGGCATAATGTAATGTGACATTTATTTAATAAATGGAAGCCTATAGTTGCATTGAATAAAAAGGTACCTTGAGATGGACATCTAGATCATCATATTGAGTTACTCTAGGAAGGGAGTGTGTTATTGGAGTCACCAAGAGGTGTATGACAGCATGCTTGTGAAACACAAGATAAACCTCGAGATACGTACGCACACTTTATCAAAATCAAACATATATATATAGGAGATAGTGGAGTGTTTGATCAAATCACTCGTATAACTCATGCAATCTGAGAAATCTAGTGAAAAGAAGAGGCTTTAGAGCTGGAGATTCATTACTTTAGAGGCCAAATCAGGAGAGCAAACCAAGGTAATCACCTTCCTCTCTTCAACACTTTCCAATAAACCCATTTTTGACATGATTAGCGAAATTCGAGTTTAATGATGAGATCTCTAATTTGTGGTGTAAATGTGATGTAGTGCATGTTTTTAGATCATATATATAGAGAATTGATTTGATGATTTTCATGAAATTGGAAAGTTGTGATAAATGCATGAATTTGGAGAAATTGAAGTAATTTGATGTTTTGGAATGATTTGGTTGATATATTGAAGTTATTTGGATAAGGAGAGGGTATAATCTAGGTAAGGGCGAGAATTCTCGATTTGAGAATTCTTTCACGAGAGGACCGATAGCGTGCTACCTGGAATGGTTAGCACGCTAATCGTTCAGGGTTTCCTATTGTTCTTCAGGATGAAGAACAGTAGCGCGCTACATCATTCATCTAGCGTGCTACCTCTAAATAGCGCGCTACACAAAGCCTATAGCGCACTAAGTGCAAATCAAAAATGGAAATTAAAGGTTGTTTTGGTAATTTTCCACTTAATATATGTCTAAGCACTAGGAAATAACCTAAACTAATAAAATTGGACTTCAAGGACTAGAAGACCGTTGCTCGATGTTGGGAAGCTTGACGGGTCGGGTACAGGAGTCCGAGGAGGTCGAGAGCGTTTTGAGGTTTGTAAAACCCACAGGAACATCACTTGAGTATTTATTTACTTTCATTACTGTTTTACTATATTTCTTGGTTATATTCCTTATACTCAGTTATCTATATTTGCGTCAATGTTGGGACGGTTGGTTGAGTTTACTCCCACCGCATATTCAGTTGTGTGTCTATGCATTCTAGACCATAACATGTGTATCAGGAGTCATCAGTGGATAACGACCCAAGCGACTTTGTCGATACATGTGTCGGTGCGTCGTGGGTCTACACCGGCCACCGAGAGGGACCAAGTGATGGGCTAGTTGGGTGTGCCCACTAGTGGGATCCCGGGGAGGGTATCCAAAATGTGATCTAATCGACCGGAACACGTACACACATTTGCGCCTTATTGTTATTTATGCATGCGATGATCAATTTACGAGTTGTTTGTTTACATTCCGCATGTTTATTTAATAGTATTTTTGTGAATTCTTTTACTTTATCGTATGAATGCTCGTGAATTTCCTTGAGATTTTACGTACTAGACTCGTCATCTGTTTTGTTGTGATGGGCGAGTGCGGATCATTCTACGAGTAAGGGCAAAGGGATCCTTGGCGACTATCTACGAGCTCGCTCTCTTTCGACACACTACTCGTAAGTGTTTATTTTGTCATTTTGCTATATATATGTTTTTGGGTTTATGGGAGACTGGTAAGACATGTGTACTTGTATATATTCATTTTTGTCGCCTTATATATATAGTGTACTATTCTGGGTTTTCCACAATAGGAGTTATGCTCTATAAAACTTAAGAATTAGAGAAAATTCATGTTAATGTTACTTTAAGACTTCAATTTGTAAAATAATAAATTTCTAATCGTAACTACGTAATACACAAACTACTAGCATGGTTAGGACTTACATAAGCTACAAATAGTAGAACATATGAACCAATTTAGTAACATATATGTGGACACGATTATTGAGACATAAGATGGACGGGCAGGTGTCGAACACGTGTAGTTGGGCCAACTGGCAAGAAGTACACGGAGACACATCATCCGGGGCAGCTAGGCCGCCACAAGGAAGGGAAAGGCGATGAGAAGGTGAGGTTGTGTACGTTGTTTTTGTTGTTGTTGATTGTTGTTAATTGTTGTCGTTGTTGTTGTCATTGTATCGTTGCTTTTATTATGTGGTCATTAATGGCGGAAAGGAGATGGGAGACTCGGTAGGGTTCGAGGAAGGAGACGACAGTCGTCTCCCTTCCCAAAGAGCCTGCAAACCCAACCTACAAACCCAAAGAAATAAAAAACAAAAAAAAAAATCATTGATGTGAAACATACACCGAAAGTGATGTGGAAGAAGGGGGGTTTGACCCCCGAGATCTGATTCGGTTCGATGAGTGAAACAACAATTAAAAAAAGGTGCTAGAATTTCAAGCAATTTCAAAAAAAGAAAAAAATCAGGAAAAAATATATTTGAGCCAAATAAATAGAATTGTGGATTTTTATGAAAAATGAGGAATTAGAAATTTTCTCGAGGATTTATACCGAGTTTTCCTCTTAATACGTGTTACGATACCCGAAAATATCCAAAATTTGGAAAATTATTTAAAAGCCCTGTCAATGTTAATTTTTTATATTCTGAGCCATTATTTATAGTCAAAATTGAGATCCGGAATATCCGAGGAGTTGATTTGGTGTGATTCCAGGTTTATAAGACTTGAAAATACCAAATTAACTCGAAAATTGGTCGAAAACTTTAGAAATTCGAATAGGGAACTCATCCGGATTTCTCAATGATTTTAGGTAACCTCGAGGATTCCAAAACTACTCGGACAAAGCTTGAGGAAAATGTTCAAAGTACGTGAAAGCCAGGGAAACATTGTGTGAGGCTCCATAACCAACTTTGAGTTGGTTTGGTGGTAAGTAAACCCTACATGGATCTTTAATATTGATTGAATATTTTTGTACTTATAATAATATCATAATCATAATTGCATTTTATCATTCTTGGTCATCCATACATAAAGTGAGTGAGGGGATAAGCTTGTTTCGAGTCTGGTTTGCTTGAAACTTGGTTTCAATCCTGCCTTTACGCCGTCTAGTAAGACTAGCGGAGTTTAACGACAACAAGTTATTTCTCCATTTCGTGATCTCTTAATATTGTCACTCTGCTATTTTTGAAAGTCAGCATCTTATTGTAGTTAGGAGACGACAACGAGTGGATTGCATGTCATGTTGATGCATATATATTATTGTTTATTTGAAAATGCAATTACATGTCTCCATGTATCAGACTAACAATTACAGGAGTACAAGTCAATGTAGGAATTTACTTGACTGTCATCTTCGAGTTGTTTTTGATGATTTCATATTCTATACGAAGACAAGGGAAGAAATGACAAGGCTCGAATATTGTGGTAATTGTTTTCAAGATTTAAAGTAAATTTATGTTGTAAATTGTTTGTACATATTTTTTTGGGATTCTTATGGTGAGTGTAGGACGTGAAGTTTAGTTGAATGGTTATGAGAGTCTCTTAAGTTAGTTTAAGATTAATTGAGAGGTTTATGTTTCAATTTTGGTTTATTTGGGATTATATAGTTGTAATTAAGTTATCGGAGACTCTAAGTTAGTTTATAAATTTGAATTTGATATATATTGTGAATTGCAGAGAGTTGTGAGTCATTCTAGGCCTCTCCTCAATTCTACTGTCTATTAGGTGAATTTTCTCACAGCTACTTTTAGGGAGATGCCACCGGAATCTTTATTAAATATTGATATGATCTTTTAATTTGCTCTGATTTAATAAATCATGAATTGAGTTTCATTGAGGGTATAAATTTAGTATTGGAGCTTTATTAAGGATTGAATTAAAATTTATTTTGAGGTTAAAGTTGAAAGAATGTGTTAGGCTGACTAGATTATCAGAGAATTAAGATAATATAGGTCGGTCGGTCGTCTTAATGACGAGGGGGCTAACAAACACTCATACAATGAGAGAAAACAACCAAGTCATGGCATTGAGATTACAATAGTTATATCAGTCCAAAAGACTATAAAAGAGAAGTATGAAAAATAAGTGAAATTTAGGGAATTGCCTCAAATGATTTACTTACCTTAAATGCACGCAATTCCTAGTCTATACCGGCTCTCGACCACTTGAAGCTCACATTCCACATCCCATAAGTCATCTCTATGATCCTAAGGTATCCTAACAAATTTAATTTAACTTGTCTTAGGTTGGTTAAGTGGTTTTAAATTCTAATGTTTTACAATCAATCCCCTTGATATTTTGTTTATGTTGAAATCTACTTTAATAAATAAAGGCGCTTTAGTGCAATAATTTGTGAGTTAATTTCAATTACCAAAATGTTAAAATTATGTATTATAGCCCAAAGAAAAGTTTTTATAGCTATGTCTTAGCTTTCCGAACTATAAAGTTTGTGCAATTTCGATAAGAATCGAAGAAGTTATTATAATTTTACAACATTGACTCTAAACGGTTTAAAATTTCGACCAACAACTTTGTAAATTTCAGTTCTCTTAAATAATAGTTTCAACACTCATGATTTTTATATTGAATTCTAAGAACAGATTATACAACATCAAACTAAAAGATGAGCTCAATCCAATAAGAATTGAGGTAGTTATACTCAAAACAACATAACATTAGCATACTATAAATTGTAGATTCATTGCCAAAATTGCATAGGGTTTTTAGACATGAAAACATTCGAGTTTCAAATCTTTCAGCGGGTAAAAGTTGTTCCCTTTTGGGTTAGCTTTCAAATGTTCCCAAAACGAGTCCATTTTGATTTGAAATGAGGAAATTATGACCGAATTACAGAGGCTGGCTCATAAAAACAACATGCAAAATTTACAATTTTGTTTTTCAACTTAATGAGCTTCAAAAATTCATTACTTAATGAAAACAAATCCAAATCCAGAACTTCTTTATAGTAAAATTAGTGAAATTTCACAAGGAATCCAAATATGGAATTAGATTTTGAAAACGAAGTCATTTGCCCACTGAAATTGCTGAAAAAACCAGAATTGAACCAAAACTTACAATTCTTTGTTGAATTTAATAAAGTGGTGATGAAGATTGACTTACCTGGTTGTAAAGCTTCTTTAATTAGATCAATCATCCTCAACTTCTCTGAATTTTCAGAGCAACAACTTTGATCATAACTCAATATATATATACATATATATATCTCCTTATGCATGTAGATGAAATGGTTGTTTACACCAAGTCCCATCGTGTTGGTGACAACACGCATCTTAAGACATATCAATGCTTCTTGTTTTATTTTCTTATCTTAGGCCACATTTATATCCATTCAACTATAGACACATTAGATTAGTTATATCAATCATAATAACTAAATTATGACCCACCATATTCCTCGCTACCATGATCCCACGCCAACACGCATCTCGAGGCGTATCTCCGCTCGCACGCCGAACTTACGAAACACAAACCTAAATGATTATTCTCGGGTATAGTGTACACATATACATCACACTAGACATACATCACTTAAAAATAATATATTACTCGGTCCTCACGCCAAGTATTGGGACCGTGTACCCGCTCTCGGACCACGTCATGGGTAGGTAACCCTAATTAAGCCTCGGTAACCCAGCCAGTCTTAACTAGAGCCAGCGGCCTCTCTGTCTGTACCTAATAATCTCATCTTGTATATTAATATTGAATAAATAATACAAAATATACACATTTAAAAATTAAAACATTTTTTTATAATTAACAATATACGAAATACGAGTTTATCAAAATCCAAAACCTCGTTTATAAACCTCCGAACCTTGTTCATATACAACAAAATAACTCAAACAAGATGTAATATATGTAGAAGGACTCATTACATCGAGAGAAGCTAACAAAACTCCTAAATCTTTTCCTTTCTTTTTGCTTTGAAGCGCTAGGTTGCAAACCTAAAATTTTAAATTTGTGGTGAGCACTCCAACTTGCTCATAAGTAAGGAAAAAACACGACCATCAACATTCCATATAAAAATTAAGAACATTATGCAATAACAATATGTACCAATGTTAACTAACAAGATTATGAAAAACATATAAGTCAATAAATAACATATGCAATTCCAACTGTCAATGACTATTACACTTTGTGATTTCCATTTTATTTGTAGAACTATGGTCAATTACCTACGATACTATTAATGCGATTGCTAGGCCAACACATTAGCCAATGTACTTGCCTAGTCAATCCATTAATGTCCAATGGTTCTATCTGAAACTCTCTAGTGAGTATGTAATCCACGTAACCTATATAACTAAGTAGGAAGCTACCTATAGGCCGGGAAGGTAACCCATCTCCTATATAACGTGATCTCAGTTTCAGGAACTCAATCTCGTGAATCACATTAAACAACGTTTTCCATTTATTAAAACCATCACGATATACAGAGTCACCCCAATCAGTCCATAAACTATATGAACTACATATACTAAAATAGTCAGGCAATATTGATAAATAAGTGAATCCATAATTACCTCGGTTTGGGTTTTCGTTAAGAAATTTCCTAACTTTCTAGGTCACTCATGCTTTCCTAAAGACCCAACATCTATCACGAACCACTTGTGATCAATATAGGTCTAATATCCTACATTTAGAACCTCTAATCCAGTCCCTAAAGACCTCAGGAAATTCTAACCAATTTACATCAAAGTTGTTATTTTCTGAGGTAGGAGCGCTCTCCCTCACTTGGTGGAGTGTGCTCCATCAACTGAGTTCATCCTAACTGGTGAAGGAAGTGCACTCATATGCTAGGAAGAGCATGCTCCACCCTGTATTGTCTCGATAGTAAATAGGGCAGCAACCACTATTCCATCCACAAATAATTACAAAAACATTCAACACTCCCAAAATACATCAGGGAGGACCTCTAGTGAGGTATAAACCCATTTATAATCAACAAAAACAACAATTTAAAGAGATATCATCACTAACAATTGAATTGAACTTCAAAAATATCAAAACTACCAAACTTACCAACAGCGATGATCTATGATTTTCGCTTGTTTAAGCTCCTCAATTCAAACGAAAACAACTCATCTCGATTGATTCCTTCAAGATCAAACACCAAACCTCAAATTTGCTTCTTTCACTCTCGATCGAATTATGAGGATAAGTTTGAAAGTTTTAGTTTAAATATATGAATTTTCCTCTAGATACGCATCACACTATCTCAAGGCAACTCGAATGATTGATGTGCTAACATGACACCCTTAAAGTGACACAAATGTTGACACCATCAACACTCGTGCTCATCTCGAGGAGATCTGATGATCCATACAATTCAAACTAAACTTATAGTTTTTAAGATATATATATTTATATCAAATATATATAAATATATATACCTTGTGTATTCTCTCGCTAATAAATTCACCGGACATGTCTACGAGTATTCTTGGGTGTGCACATTCATTTCATGACCCCTCGTCGCACTTGGTATACCGGCTATTTATTGTTTATTTATGTGTTTTCCGATTATAGGCTTTTATATAAATTCTCTTCTATACTACAACCTATAAAATTCATTAAACATTCTAAACAAATACAAACCACACATACGATAATCGAGGTACG
Source organism: Stephania cephalantha (assembly GCA_039657325.1). NCBI lineage: Eukaryota > Viridiplantae > Streptophyta > Magnoliopsida > Ranunculales > Menispermaceae > Stephania > Stephania cephalantha. The sequence goes on from CM077574.1 coordinate 46,892,024, forward strand.
TCGGACTTAACCACGAGATTAACTCGGGTTAATTAGGATTTGGATTAATACTAATTACCACTTAAGGTAACAAGTTGTTATAGTCGCATTGGTTAATTTCCTCTCATTTATACTAATCGGAGAATATGAGGAGAGGACTACGGTGACTGATCGTTAGTAGTACGCTCGTGTTGGTTTTGATGGGAGCAACTGGTATCAAGCGACCAAGAATAAAAGACTTCTTACCACTAATCTTATTTAATTTGGGTACGTTTGTCTTAGGATTTGTACTTAATGTTATATCGTATCCAATAATAAGTTCGAGCAGACATATGGATGACTCTATTTTGTATCCAATACTAATAGTTAATGAGATTATTTTAATTTGATCTTTTAAAGTCTTATTGCCTATGACGTGATGTCTTTATATCTTAGGAATAATAGACAACTGGAAATAAAATGTAGAAAAGAACATCAACATATTTATTTACATAGCACGCAAAGTTCATAGGCTAATCCGGCCTCCCGACACCTTATAATGTGTACCCGAACTCCGAAACTCTCCTATAAGTTCTTGAGGTTAATTGGAGTTCTTTAGGACTCGTACAAGTTATTAGAATTGGTTTAAGTGGTTGTAAATTCTAATTTTTAAAATAAGCCACATTAATAATTTGTTTATCTCCAAATCTACTTTATTAAAATATAGACAGTTTTGGTGCAACAACTTTTAAATTGATTTCAATTACCAAAACGTTAAAATTATGTATTGTAGCCCAAAGAGAAGTTTTTAGATATATGTCTTAGCTTTCCAAAACTACAAGGTTTGCGCAATTTCGATAAGAATCGAAGGAGATATGAAGAGTTTACCACAATGGCTCAAAACAGTTTTATATTTCGACCAGCAAATTTGAAAAACTAATTTCTCCTAAACCATAGCTTTAAAACTCATGATTTTCTTATTGAAGCCTATAAACATATCCTAAAAAATCATACTAAAAGATGAGCTCAATCTATTAAGAAATTAGAATTTATGCTCAAAACAATAGGTCATTAACAAAGCGTGAACCGAAGAGTTTTAGACTCATTACAAAAGTTGCGAGAGGGTTTTTAGACATGAAAACATTCAAATTTAAAAATTTTTCTATGGCAAAAGTTTCCTTTTGAGTTTCTTTCACATGCCACCATAATAAGTCCATTTCAATTTAAAATGAGAAAGTTATGACCAAAATACAGAGACTAGTTCATAACAACAACATGCGAAATTTCAAATTTTATGTTACAACTTCAAAAATTCATAACTTTTTTATTTCAAAACTAAATTAAGAACTTCTTAACAGCTGGATTATCAGCTCGAAACGAGAAATCCAAATATATAAACCATTTAAAGACTCAAATATCTACCTTCTGAAAATGTCCAAAAATCGGAACTGATTTTAAACATTACAAAATGGTGATGTAGATTAGCTCACCTAGTGGTGTCCTTAATCTTGATAAATCACATCCTAATTCAATGGTTTCCCTCACCCAATTGTTGATTCAACTCTCCAGAACTCTGCCTCTCTTCTTACCCAAAAATGAAGATGATTTGCATGTATTTTCCCACTACATTTATATAGTGATGAGATGCATTTGTGACCATTTATCTTGTTTACACATTCATCTCTAGAAAAATCCAATAGCCATCAACTTGGTCCCATAATACACTTATTCTATCTATGCTAACAAACTTTATTTACTCAAAGATACATAGAGATGTTGACAACACGCATCCCGATGCATATCAATGCTTGTTGTTTAATTTTCCTAACTTAGGCTCATTAATATAAATCCAATTATTGACACACTAAGTTAGCTATTTTAAATCACATTAAATTAAATTAGGACTTACCATATCACTCTCTACTCTGATCCCACATTAGCACGCATCTCGATACGTATCCTCGCTCACGTCTCGACGCCTATAACTAGCAAGTAGAGATGACTTCGTAGTATACACATATACACTACACTAAGAATACACCACAACAAAATTAACATATACCTTGTCCATATGCCTTGGTCAGTGCATGTATCTCGACGTGGTTCCCACTTCACGAGTCGGTGATCCTGATTAAGGAATAAACTAAGTCACGTCGCTAATTTTATTGTTTTTTGTAGTGATGGGTTACCCATGATTAGGGGTTAGAAACGAATCAATCATTTAACTCCATCGGATGAAACAAAAATAATAAAATAGTGATCAAACTATGAAGATGTTTATCTCGAAAGGAATAAAGGAGAATAGAAAGACATAGATAAAATTGCTTGTTAGGGAATGACTCGGAAGACAAGATCTGGAAAAGGGAGAGCTTGGCTGAGAAGGAAATATTCCTTGATTTTGGAGAGATTCTACCTTCAAACGACTTATTTCTTAAGCTTTGAGATGATTGATTATAGAGACAAAAAACATGCAATCATTCAATATTTTCTTATTTTTCTAACGTGTTACATGTTTTTTTCTAACGTGTTGAGGCTTTTTTAATTAATCTTATTTTCACATGCGTTTGATTGACTCTTAACTGTTCTAAAAGGCAACGATCGTAAGAGTACTTCAATTAAGAATCTACCTACAAGCCGTTCTAATATAGTGCCATGAACAAGTGCATGCACTCTGAAGCACCTCTATATCGAAAAATGTTGCAAAGGAGAACATATAACATTCACAACTGACTTCAAAGTTTGCAAGAGATTTGAACAAGACATCTAATAAACTAATAACCATAAGGATGCTCAACCGCCAACGGTCCCTGGCACAATTGGGGTTCCTTATAATCATAAATTTGTAAGAGTTCAATAGATTATTTAATTAATGAGATGATAATGAGATGTCTTCCATTTTCATTTTAATATAATTAATTGGACAACAGGATCACAATCATCATATTTGTTAGTGTCATTATCTATTTTGTTGTCATTAGTTTTTTTAGTAAATGACTCTGCTTTGGTGTGTTTCATGTGCTCATCAAACCAACCATAGATCAGTTAGATATTTGATCTCTGATTAAGTTTTGGAACTTATCCTCGAATAAGTTTGAGTCAGCTTTTTATGGATAAAGATAAGGTGGTTGCAACAGGGAAAATATACGCATATTTGGACTCATCCACTTCAATAGAAAATGTGCTGACAACAAACCAGATTGATGATTTGATACACATTCACCATGTGAACAATGTGGAGAATTATGGTTGGTTTTGAAGATGAAGACGTTTCAAGTCTTAGTTGTGATAGTTGAGATTTAAAGTCTTGCATCGATCTAAATTATAATACACAACACTAGGCAAACATCACACAAAAATAAGATTATATGTAAATCTCATTTCACAGGTTCTTAGCTCCCGACTCGTGGCCTAAATCATAATTAGGATCGGTTAATCCTGGATTAGCTATAGTCAAGCACTGTGATTGGGTCTATCTGAAGGTGTCACATCGGAAAGGATATTGTACAAGTTTGGGTTGAAAGGAAAACTCTCTCCTAGGTTTATTGGTCAATTTGAGATTGTGCAGAAAGTGGAAAGGTTGCTTACAGGATAGCTTTACCATCTCATTTTGCTAGAGTTCACGACGTATTCCATGTTTCTATGCTTCGTAAGAAGGAACCGATTCACATCATATTGCAGAATGGAATCAGTTTGATTTGAGGCAAGATATTACTTATGAGGAGCAACCTATTCAGATCATGGATCGAAAGATTCAGAAGCTGAGGAACAAGGAGATTCCACTTGTACTTGTGAAGTGGCAATTTCATGGAGATTCAAAATTAACATGGGAGAGAGAGTCTTATATGAAAGATCATTTTTCATATCTCTTTTGATCCAGCTAACCTGTAAGTTAAATCTCGAGGACGAAATTTCTGATTAGTTGGGAAGAATTGTGAAATCCGAGAATTTAATAAACCAGATTAGATGACTAATTAATGATTTTCCGATTTTATTTGAATTTTAGGAATCCGAGGTGGGACCCACGCGTGACGGACCAGAGATCATAAGGTAAATAATATTTTTTTATTATTATGTGCCTATTGTGTGTAATATATTTTAATTCGTTATGAAATAAGTCTGAATTAGGGTTTTAACGCGTTTTACGGGCGTTTCGGAGTGCGTTGATATTTTCACCAATTTTTAGCAAAATTTGGGTAATTTTCGGGGTTTAATTTGAACACAAAAATAAGGGATAAACATGAAAATAAAATAGAAAACGGCAAATTACTTAAAAGGGCAATTGGTTTATATAGTTGGAGATAACAATTGAAAGGCGAAAGGGTAATTAGCCAACCCTTTTGAATTGTAAAACCAAACAAACCCCCCTGCCTCGTTTCTTCATCTCCACAGTCGTCCCTTCTTCGATTGATTTCTCACGTCTCTCTCGTTCTCACTGATCTATCACATCTCTCTCTCGATCAACCTTTCACACTCTCATCCCTTTCGAGTCTTCTCTCTTTCTCATCTCTCTCATATGTCTCTTTCTCTCTCTCTCAACTTGGACAACAACGAAGGAGAAGAACCAGGCATTGTTGACATCGAAGGATCAAGGTGAGGTTTTGGGATTGTTTTGTAGTTGTTATTTTTGTTATTGATTAACAAAAGAGAGAGAAGAGTTTAATTGAAAAGAACAGAGCGACGACGGAGAGCTGCTACTACGGCCATTAATGGCGAGAGGAGGAAAGAGAAGAGAAGATAGAGAGAAGAGGGAGGTGAGCGTGAGGAAGAAGAAGATGATGAGGGAGGTGGAAACATTGTTCGTTCTCTCATGGTGAGGAAGGGGATGGTTCCCCCGAACTGGGTCGAACAGGACCCGGCTCAAGGACCAAACCCCTCCTCTCCTATAAAAAAAAAAAAAAAAAAAAAAAAAAAAAAAAAAAAATCGGTTTAAATTCGAAAATGAAAAAGAAAACCGAGAAAATAGATAAAAAATCCGAGAAAAAATAGGATTTTGGGCCCAATAAATATAAATTATATATTTTTATGAAAAATATGCAATTCGGGATGTGTACGAAGGCTTTGTCTCGAAAAACGTAATTTAAGGCTAAATTAGCCTAAATTATCAAAATAATTTCTAAAAATTATATAAATTAATTTTTGAGGCAAATTGTTAATAAAAATTCAATAATTGGGAATTAAAAAGTGGAATTAAAGTGAAAGTATTTTGAGTATTTCAATGTGTTGTCGGGTTTTTTTAAGGGATTTAAACATCGAGAGGATTAAGAAATTTTAAGAAATTGTTGAAAAATGGTATAATTGAGTCGAGACTCATAAATTAAAGATTTTTGTGGTTTTGTAGGATTTTGGTACAAGGGAATCAGAGGAACGGGCGACGAGGACTCGAATAACCAACTTACATTGGTTGACGGTAAGTAAACACTATTTTGCTTTTTACGGTAATATGGAATATATTTTGCACGATAAGGGAGTGAGACTCTTTATCATGCATTCATGACATCCGGATAGAGTTGCCCATGCTATGGGTCGTAAGGGTGTGCGGTGAGTTCCACTCTAGACTAGACGTCTTGTAGGCGTCTAAGAGGCGGGTAATGGTCGATTTTGGGGCGACATGCATTGACTCGTAGTCTTGTTCTAGGTTCATCGTGAGAGAGCCCGCTCGTTATGAGCTTGGACAGGGAAATGGGGATTCATTTTGTATATTTATTTCGGTATTTCGTTTTATCGTGCAATACCCTTATTATCTCTTGTTATTCTTGTTGTACGAAGCAAGGTAGATGTTTACTTATCTCGAAACTGTTTATTTGGTGCACACTTGTATTTGGTGTTATCGAAATGGCTTTGTCGGGTTACGAGCCTAAAGAAGGCAGAAAGGGAAAGAGAAAGCTAGAGGACTTTTCTTTGAGGAGCTTTTTTTCCTTCATACGTAATGTATGTTTATATTGTTTTTGTTTTGGGTTTCGGGGTGAGCGTAGGACGCGTATCACTAAGGAAAAAGTTTTGAAAAGTTCGTAATTAAATTCGGTAGGTTTAAATTGGGATTGAGGTTTAAACAGGTTCACTTTTGTATATTTAAGGTTGTGAGCAGTTTCGGTCTTAGTTTGAGATTTAGTTTCGTAACTAAGGTTTACTAGTTGTAGTATAGTTTATAATTTCGTATTGATATCATATTGTGAACTGCGGGGAGTTACGAGTCCTTTTAGGCCTCTCCTCATTCTGCTGTTTATTAGGTTTTGGGTGCCGGCAATCCATATTTAGAGGATGTGCTGCCAAAATTTTATAAATATACGAAAAATATTCCGTAATATTTCCTAATTCGCTCCATTTAAATAAGTCAAGAGCGAGGTTTAATAACGATTCTAATTTAGTATTTGGAGCAGTTTAAGGATTGAATTAACGGTCATTTCGAGGTTGGTAGTTAACCGTAGGATTATGTACCTAATTGGGATAATTAGGTTAGGTCAAGGCTTAGTGAGACGGGTCCTGACAACGCGGGATAGCGACGGAAAATACCGGATTAGCAATGAGTTTTCTCGTCGCTAATCCGGTATCCTTTTGTAGTGGTTCACTTGGTCCTCAAACACTCATATGAGGAGTGGAAGTCCTAGAGATACGTGAATTACTCTACAATTCTTTACTAGTTTACTTACCTTGGATCGACACTTAACACGCTCTCGTGACTTCGACACGCCTCCCAACCAAATCTCGACACCTAACTCTAGTTTAAAAAGTCCTTGTTAAGATCAGTTTTAAGTGTGTTAAAGTCTTTATAACTTAACTTAGTTTGGTATTTTTCATTTCAGTCCTTTAGTGAGTTTTTAATATTTTCAATTTTTACATTGCCAAAATGATCTCGAACTCGAGCAAAATCGCTCGGAAGGATTTACACAAAGTTCTGTATCCAAATTCTGGTGTTCTCGACACCAAATAGGTACTATTTAAAAAATTCCATCCAAAAGCTATTAGCTTTAGCAGTCAAAATTCAGTCCAATTATGGACTTACAAGTCCTTATTTTAAAACTTGAGTAGAAAAAATGTTAGATATCTCAAATTGACATTAAAATGGACGGGCAATGAAAATATACCATAAACATGTATTCTGAAAAGTTTGTTCGAGTTTCAAAATCGTTTGACCCATGGAAGGACTTAAAACAAAAATCAGTTCGTTGGTGATTCATTTGAATTCATAATTCAAAATGTGAGTTGAAATCCAGGTTGAAAATCTTAGAATGGCACAAAACTCCTTGGACATCAAACTCATCATTTAAACATATATTTTGAAAATTTTGGTCGTGTTTGGAACCCCGAAGAAGGTCTGAAAGGCTGGCCAAAAATAATAAAGAAAAATTGGTCAAAATTTGTGTTTGGCGTCATTGGTCACGCCGTGGGCACAAATCCCACGGTGCCCCTTACGTGGTTATTTGGGCAGCAAGTCTGACATATAATGTTGTGGGTGGCGCCAATCATGACTGATGTGAATTTAGGGTTTTTTCAAACCCCGTCTTGCACGCCGACTTCCGAGCCTGAATCCACTCATACGTGGCATCAAAAATCTATCAGAGAGTGCCCTCATTTGGGGGGTTTTTTCAAAAGTAGGGTTAGTTTACAATTAATTTCTCAAAATAGAGAGGATTTTTTTTTTTTTACTGAAGTAGGCAATAGCGCCTTTTGAAAATGCGCTATTGGGTGTGGTTGGTTTGGGTGGCGGTGAGGTGGCGATGACGTGGAGGCAATTTGTACAGATAGCGCCTTTTGAAAAGGCGCTATACGTACGTGTGGCGCCCACGTAACCGCCACCTCACCGCCAACTCACCAACATCGATAACGCCTTTTGAAAAGGCGTTATCGATGAAGTCATGGCGTGAGGTGGCGGTTACGTGGCGAGCCACATGTACGAATAGCGCCTTTTGAAAATGCGCTATCGCGCACGCTGCGCCACGTCACGCCACATCACCAAATGGACTCGCCGATCTTTCCGCCATGCCGCCACGCTGCTGGCCCTGATCGCGACGTCCGCGGACGTTCTTCTTTGGCTGCGTTGTACTCGGCCGCTCCGTCCTCGCCATTGGCCGTCGCGCGTGCGAGGCGGACAACCCGCACAACCCATGGCGCCGAGCCAAACGCAGCGATGTCCACGTCGGCCAGGGTTACACGTAGTGCGCGTATTGCGAGGCGGACAACCCGCACAACCCATAGGCGCCGAGCCAAGAAACGGCCGATGTCCACGTCGGCCGGGTTACACGTAGTGCGCGTATTGCGAGGCGGACAACCCGCACAACCCATGGCGATATTCGACCCATCGATGTCCACGTGGGTGTCCACGTCGGCAAGGGTTACACGGATAGCGCCTTTTGAAAAGCGCTATCCGTGTAACCGGTCCACGTGGACGACTTTACACGATAGCGCCTTTTCAAAAGGCGCTATCTCGTGTAAGGCGGTCCTACGTGGACCGTCCACGTCGACAACCAAATTTACCCACTTTGATGGCGTCTTTTGAAAAGGCGCTATTGCCTATTCAGGAAAAAAAAAAAACACCACCCTATTTTTTGGATTTAAACTAAAAACATTAGTACTTTTGTGAAAAAATCCTCATTTGGGTCTTCCCTCGATTATAATCATCCATCCATCATCATTAATTCATTCATTCATTAACAATTAAATAAACAAATTCAAGCATTCAGGAACATGAAAGATGTTTGAAACCCAAATTGGAGTTCGCTCTCAGAAAACTAGTTTAGAAATCCCATTTTTGCTTTGAAATCCGAGGTTCAATTGCATTCAAAATCAACATAGCAACTTCAAAATTGAATCAATGCACACCAAAATCCTAATCTGAAACCTAATGATCAATTTGGACTCACCGAGGGCTTGCAGTTGTCCTAACTTGATCTCTTACTAAAAATGGCTTCTAAATCTTAATCTAGCTTTGAGTTTCCATTAATATATAACCATTAAAGTTAATTTAAATCTTCAACTTAGTCCTTGAAAATAAATAAATAGCGAGAACCATTAATATATATGTGACGGACCCAACTACAAATAAAGGCACCGCCCGGCCTAATCTCTTAATTAAGTCATAATCTCTCCTATAGGACCTAACAAGGAACTAGTAGCCTTATTTAAACACCTAATTACCTATCAATTATGATACCACCTACAGTTAACAAACTAGTTCTACTTGACTAACCTATGGTTGTCTATAAATCAGAGTTCAGTTAAATTTTTTTTTATCTAACAAGTTATTCAGTGGAAGTCTTATTTCATTACTAGTGGATATTAGATCATAAGGCCTAACCTATTGTGGAAAAAACCAGGAAATAGTGATCACATGCATATATAAACAAAAATGATGATATATATAACATGTGTCTAGTCATATATTCCTATCACTCAACCCAAAAGGCAAAATAGCATGTACATAAAAATGTAATACAAAAGAATACAAAATGTACAAAAATATGTCGTAGCAATCCTCCACCGCTCGAGAGGTAGTCACCAAAGCTTCTCTTTGCACAGTGCTGCTACTCGGTGATCTGCACCCACCGTCACAAACTAGACGGTGAGTACATGAAATTATTTAAGTAATCTTGAGAGACATCGATCCACATTCCCAAATAGGCAACAAGTATCAAATGGCATAATTTAAATAGAAACTATCTTTGAAAGAAACATCATGCAAAGAGATACTTGAGTTAACCAAATATGAAAGCCCGACTCAAGGCTAAGTAGTAATGGATTAGGGTCGGTTGGTGGCCGTGATCTTCCTCGCATCAGCCTTTCCACTACAATTTGAGCTCTGCTCCATAGCATTTCATTACAAATTGAGCTCTATATCATAATGTCAAAAGGTCGTACTTACGATTACGCATTTTCTATTCCAAGTGAATTAGTCGTCACCGGAATGTATACTTGCTAACATACCCGACTTTTACAACTCGTCACGTTCACCCAACTTATTCTTGCGCCTACAAACCCCGAGGTCCGGTTACCCCGTTCGAGGCACGTTACCATGTGTGTCATGCAAGGTAGTGGATAAATTTCCTAACATCCCGGCAAGTCTAGTGACCCCGTATATGAAAGCTGAATTTCTATCATCAAATGACCCTAACCACAAGAACCACTTTCATTTTCAATAATGACTCGGTAATGAAATCCAAGAGATGTAACTGCATACTAATGCACAAAGGATTAGAGTCAAAATAAACAAACTATCCTAATAGCATGTTATATCACTGACTTTCATACATAACAATCAACATGACAAAATAGATGAATTGGAATCAATGATATACACAACAGAATATGCTATGAGCAACATCATCAAATGAGAACTGAACAAGTCATAGCATATGGATGTCAAAGGCAATTCAGTTCGAATAACTGAGAATAAATAAATAATTGGAATGAAATGTAAATAAATGTCTCAATCAGTTTACTTACATACACACAACAATTCCTAAGCTATTCGGCCTTCGTCGCGTCGATGTACGCACCCAATACCCCGTACTAGCTCCTTTACGGTCCTAACATTTGACAAGTTATCAATTTAGATTCAAGATTACTTATTTAAAGTTCCTAAATTGGTCGAAATCGAATTCGAGACCAATTTGCCAATTTCGCGCTTTTCGATGTAAAAACCTCGTAAAAGTCGCGTCATAAATTTCAAATCTTGTATTTTTCATAGAAATTTATCAATTTCTATTTATTTTGTCGAAATATAATTTTTCGAAATTTTTCCTACTTTTTTTACGGAATTTTCTGAATTTTCCGACATTTTATCTATTTTCTAGAATTTCTTTTATTAATATATATTATTTATTATTTTATTATTATTATTTTTAGGGTGGGTCCGGGTCAACCCGACCGGTCCAACCGGACCCCAGGTCGGTCGACCGGTCCCCATCTGTTCGGGTCGGCCGGTCCAACCCATATGGGTTCGGGTCAACCCGGCCCGACTCCCATCTTCTTCCTCGCGAGAAACGCAGAGCGGCGGCTCTATTTCTTTCTTTCTTTCTTTCTTTTTTTTTTTTTCTCCTTGAGGCGTTGGGGTTGGCTCCCAACCCCAACCCCAACTCGATTTTGATGGCGGGGAGACACCCCCTGCCATCTCCCCCAGCCTCTCGGCCATGGAGGCGAACCTCCATAATCACAACCACTTTGAAACAACAACCGATTTGCAACAACAACTACACCAAATCAACAACAACGGAAATCAACTCACCTTGCATCAAAGTTGAGCTCGGTCTCGGTCTCTTTCTCTCTTTCTCCTTCCCTTCTCCTTCTTCCTCATTGCGTTTTTTTCTCTCGATTCTCTATGTGCATTTTTTTTTTTTTGGTTTGGAGAGATAGAATGAGATAAAGATGACATATATATATATATATATATATATATATATATATATATATATACTAGTTTGAAGACGTGCTACGCACGTTTGACCCTTCTCGCTTCGCTCGCGGGAATTAATTTCTAGTTAATTAACCAAAATTGAAAAGAACCTCTCCGAAAAAAAAAAAAAAAAAGAATTGGAGAAGAAATGTGGATTAACTCACCTTTGAATCGAAGAGCAAAGGAAAGCAACGAATGAGTCGATGAAGGAAAGTAGGGAATGAATGATTTGAAGAGGAAGGAAAGTCGTTGAGTTGTTGATCGATTTGAAGAGGCAGTGTTCAAGATGGTGAATAGGTAGCGTATATAGATAGATATATAGTTGCTTTTATATATATCATAGATATATATGGGGAAAGAAGTAAATATGATAGATATATATGGGCAAAGAAGTAAATTTCATTACCACTCAAAAATTTGGTATTCGTGTTTTTATATATATGATAGATATATATATATATATATTAGTTTCAGGACGTGCTACGCACGATTGACTGACTTCGCTTCGCTCGCGGGAATTAATTTCTAAAAATTTATTAATAAAATTCAAAATTGTAATTAAAATTTAAAAATTAGAAATACAAGTACCTTTTTTAGCTTATCAATATTTTCTAATGTGATTGAGATAAGAAGTGAATGAAAAAACAAGCTAGTAATGCTAGGAAATTACTTCCTAAAAAAAAATGAAACAAGGAAAAGAAAAACACAAGTGGTTTGACCCATCAATTTGTGAACACTTGCTTGTGGAGATTAGTAGAATTGTTCATAAAGTTCAATCTTTACCTCAAACTATAAAGATAGAAAGGATAACTTTGAAATTATAAATGTAAATAATTGAATTAGTTGGGATTAAAGCTTTAGACACCTTCTTTTTTTCACATGATTAATCGAAATTTTTTTAATTCAAATTTCTTCTAGGTTTCGGGTTCTTTCCCTCCCCCAACACCTTCAAACCACCTTCTTCTTCAACCCCCACTTTCTTCTTCTCCCTCTCGGATTGTCTCTTCTTCACTTTGTTTATATATATATATATAACCAAACATTCTCCTATCTTCATCACACAATCAACAACTAACCACAACAACCCCTCCCAATTCCAATTTCGAATTCATAGACAAAACCAGTCCCACAGTCACTGAAATCAAAAATTGAAATATTATCTCACCTTCAACTGTTCTTCAACAACGCCACCAACACTCACGACTGAGAGAGAGAGAGAGAGAGATATGAGGAAGAACAATGAGGGTTTGGGTGAGAATGATGAAGACGATGACCAGTGGTATGCACCCCTTTAAAACGTATCAAATGGTAGCATGCAATTCAAGCTTTCAACATATACAATGTTCATATAAATCGATTTGCCCCCGAGAAACACGTGCACACTCCAATTTAGAAGTCTCCCTCAATTTATCAACCTCTCTCTCTCGTGTATTGGATTGATGAGAAGGACTTAAATCGGAACATAAGCGAGTGATCGATTGAAGACTGAGAGAAAGAGAAAATCGTGTATTGGATTGATGAGAAGGAGTTCGAGATTGATTTGGAGATAAAGAAAAAAAACGTGTGGTGGATTGATAAGGAGTTAGAGTTTGATTTGGAGACAAAATAAAAGAAATATGGGCAAATAGGTAAATTTCATTACCACTCAAAAATTTGTGATTCGTGCTTTTATATATATGGGCAAATAGGTAAATTTCATTACCACTCAAAAATGAAGAACAATGGTGAGAATGATGAAGACGATGACCATGGTATGCACCCCTTTAAAATGTATCAAATGGTAGCATGCAATTCAAGCTTTCAACAGATACAATGTTCATATAAACCGATTTGCCCCAGAAATAAGTGCACACTCCAATTTAGAAGTTTCCTTCAATTTATCAACCTCTATGTCTCCGTGTATTGGATTGATGAGAAGGACTTAAATCCAGGAACACTGACAGTGATCGATTGAAGACTGAGAGAAAAAGAAAACCGTGTATTGGATTGATGAGAAGGAGTTCGAGATTGATTTGGAGATAAAGAAAAAAAAAACGTGTGGTGGATTGATAAGGAGTTAGAGTTTGATTTGGAGACAAAATAAAAGAAATATGGTCAAATAGGTAAATTTCATTACCACTCAAAAATTTGTGATTCGTGCTTTTATATATATGGGCAAATAAGTAAATTTCATTACCACTCAAAAATTTGTGATTCGTGCTTTTATATATATGATAGATATATATATATATGGCTACTTTCCCACCACAAATTATATTCATTTAATTTTTGTTTTTTTTTCCTTTTTCTTTTTATGCAGTTACACCTACTCCACGACCTGCTGCCTCGAGCCCACGTCGGCACGCGACTCGAGACGCGTCCCCGCTCGTCTCGGTATCTGCATACCCGTAAATGACTTAGTAGTCTACACATATACAATACACTAGGCAAACAACACAACAAATATAACATTTACCTCGGCCACCGTGCCTCAATAGTGACACGTATCTCGCTGCAAGTCCCACGTCACGGGTCATTTTGTCATAATTAATGAATCAAAAGCGCATTAATTATTTGGGCCATGACAATATAACTAATGAGTTAAGAATTAGAATTATTTTTCTTTTTTTTAATTAAGATAAAAATGAGACTTGAATCTCCTACATAATTAGTTACCACATTTCAAATTATTGAGCTATCATTTGAATGGTGTCATCTATAAAAGATAATTAATTAGACCACAAATGGAAAGTTAAAGATGCCTCAATTATAAAAACAAATTTAACCTTTATGTGGTATCGAATATAGAAAAAATATTTTTATACTCAAAGTATATCGGCCAATTGAATCGGTAATCATTAATTTGAATGTAAACCAAATATTTTTCACGTGTTGTACACTTCGCTTAGGTAAGAGGATGAGCAAAGTTAATACCACTTTGTTGCAATTGAAATACAAATCACTTAAAAAAAAAATCATTAGCCAAAAAAAAATTCTTAAGGAACCTACATGCTCTTGTGTGATTGTATCATGAGCATAAAGTCTATGCTCCAAAGCTTGATTGACCCTTACACATTAAATGTAACAATTAGAACTCTATAAAAGTAATCCTTGAACGTGGGTTTATGTGTTTGTCTAGATTTCGTGAAGATTGATAGAGAAGACTAATTGATTATATTGGTAGCGACTATCCTTATTTATCGAAAGTTCGGTTATCTAATAAGCAAAGAGACAAATTTGAATGAATGGTAATATAAATATATATATATATATATATATATATATATATATATATATATATATATATAATTTGACACCAACATTAATACTTTGTAAGACAAAAAACTTACAATAGAGAGGCTTGAGCAACGAGAAAGAATTAAAAAGATTGATTAACTCCCTTCGATTTGCCTTGAGATTCAACTCATGAATTAGATGCGAGTTTTTCATGATAAAACTTTAAGAAAGGTAAATGTGTCCAAAACTCAAAAAATAACTATTCTAGGAATAGTGTCTAACTCCACCACACTTATTAAGATAACTCCCTTGGATTTGCTTGAGATTCAACTCATGAATTAAATGCGAGTTTTTCATGATAAAACGTTAAGAAGGGTAAATGTGTCCAAAACTCAGAAAATAACTATTCTAAGAATAGTGTCTAACTCCATCACACTTACTAATATGTTTGTAGATATAGATTGAAAAATACATTAATGATTTTCGCTTATTGCTGTGTTGGATATAAATTAGACCTAGTTGGTTACTGCAATATGGTTAGATTCTGCTTCCGATTAGTAAACATATGCAAGATTGGGGTATTTTTTTCCTTAATAATGGTCTTACATTAAGTGTTCAAGTGAGTATTAAGTGGGTTATAATACACATTATCTTGTCTTGACATTTTGATGTAAGTGTTAAAAAATATAAATCAGTTAAAGAATTACCTGCGAAAGCGATTATCAATTGAATTACCTTAAGCACTATATCAAAACTTTATCACCCTCATAAGCCATGGTTACAAGATGTTCTATTTATAGGCTTGAGGGAGAACCCTTAAGCTTCTTATATTAATATCAATTTTCATCAAATTGATAGCTGAAAGGGAGATTAATAAACATAATATAAATTTAAAACGTAATTTACATATTCCGTTATAATGCAAATATAAAATGAAATAACGAGACACATTGTAGTTTAACATTTGATGTATACCCTTCTCCTAATTTAAGCCCCACTCTGACTCATATATTCCCTCTTGTAAGCTTTGGACTTGGACATTCCATGCATACTACATCCTACAAAATTCCATATAGTACAATGGTATATCATAATATTAGCTGCTACTAAAATCAAGGACATCTCAAGGGACAAGATTTAGAGTGATGTAGTACAAAAACAAAAATAAAAAACAAAAAAAAATAAACAAAATGCTCTCAATAGGGGTGGTGAAGCGACTATGAATAAAGCATTACTTTGACTGATGCACAAGTGATGGGTTGAATTTGTAGCGGTTGAACTATTTACTATTTTCCTCAACATTTTCCTCGACATTTGGGTTAGTGTTAAGGGCGCCCTCCAAACTTAGGTGATGAGTTCAATTCGCGGCAACTGCACTATTTTTCTCGACATTTGGGTTAATATTAAGGGGATTCTGTCAGCCCTTGTGAGATTAATCGAGCTTTAATCGAGAGGGACGCGCTGAGATAATTCGACCACCCACGATCGTAAAAAAATAAAATAAAATAAAATAAAAAAGAAAAAGAAAAATGGTGGCCATAAAAAAATGGTGGCTTATAAAAAAAATGCTGTAGCAACCTGAATACGAGCCAACTAACCATGCCCCAACAACCCAATTTAAAAGAATTCTGCAAATGAATTGAGTTTGAGGCCTGAACATTTCGAGAGAGAAAACAACTTTAGCTCTCGATTTTTTATTTTTATTTTTATTTTATTTTTTTCCAGAGGTTTAGCACTCATTTCGTTTCGTAGTATTAATTGATACTCTAGTAACATCTATGAAACTAAGGAAATGGGTAATGCTATTTTTTAGCACACTATAAAATCACACATTGAAGTCGCTCATTGAGACCAATTATTTCTGATATTTGTGAACTCAAATCCCATTGTTTTTTTTTTTTTTTTTTTTTTTTTTTTTTAGGTAGACCTCAAAGAGAGAAAAAAGGGAAAAAAAAATTGACCATTGCGATTTTTCGATCATTAGCTAGCATTGGCCAACTTCAAGAATAAAATTAGCCTGAGATTTCAACTTGAACCCCTAAATCTATTCATAAGTCGAAGTTATGGGCTCGGATCGGCCTTAAGCGAGTTCGGGTTTGAAAGCTTTTGCTCAAATCGAGCCCACCAAACTTATCTATATTAAAATGTATAGACAACAAATAACTTTTTATTATATTTTTGTGAGTCAATGACTTTTTTAATAAAACACATCTTTTTTTCTTACTTTACATGTCAAAATTATTATTAAATTTTTTAAAAGTTAATGCTTGGGTTGGCGATTTAAACTTCACTAATCTACTGGGATTTGGCCCATGTTAGGCGGGTACCCAGGCCCATGGGACATTGCCCAATACTATAACCTTAATCTCCGTGATTTGGCCCGAAATAGCAAAATATACATTACTAAACTCAATTTAGTAACTTTAGTTTACGTCACACATGTATATCTTCATATCCTAGTTCCTAGAACAATCCAACGGTCCAATTAACTATAGAGAACTCAAGTGTTTTTTTTTTTTTTTGTCAAATTAGAGAACTCAAGTTGGTTACTACAAGATTAGTACTCGGTTAAGAGATTGATAAAGTCATTTAATTTGTTCGTATGTTTAACGCTAATCGTTGAAGCATTTTGTACATTCTAAGCGTATATGCTTTTTGTACACGCGATTGGACTATAAATACCAAGTAGCCACTAAATGGACATCAGTTATTGCTTAAAGGACCCCATTTTAATTTTTTTTATGAGTTCCAATTCTACCCATGGAAGAAATGACTAAGTTACCCTTCATATAAAAGGGTCTTTTCTTCTCATACCCCACCCTCTTTCTCCTTCACCGACTCGACCCCATTCGAAACCTCCAAATCGACTCCACACTCTCATCTCCGATCGACCAAAAACATGAAAATCTACACGAAATTGACTCGATAGGTCCTTTCTCTCCTTGTTTCTGCTAGTTTGGTGGGTTTTTTTTCGAGCTTTTTGGCCATCGTTTTCATTGTTATCGATGTTGGTTGTTGTTTGGTTTTTAGGGCTTTTGATTGTTGACGATTTCCACATTTTTGGTACGAAATGTTGAAGGAGTTGTCAAAACAAACCCACCTTGACAACAACGAGCCATTTTATGGTTTTTATTGGATTTTTTCATCAAGGAAGAACCTTCATTTTTTGTTGTTGTCGTCGTATTGTGCGAGTAACATAACTGAAACACATATAGTTACATATCGATTTTGTTTGACTGACATACTGTACATACCCCACGTAGTTGCTACTTGGACCCCACCTGATTGAATATTTAAGTTTTTAACTTAAGTGTCGAGCACAGTTGTTCGCGATATTACTAACATTATCGGCTACTACAGACCGTAAGACATGTCAAGGTTTCGGTCAATATACACTATAATCATACCTATACCCCACCAGTTTACTACGCGAACCACACCCAATTGTATATGTCAGAGTTACAAGTCCGAAATATTACTGGCAATATCGGTTAACAAAGATTGTTACACCTGTAGAGGTTCCGATTTTTTTAGACCGCAATCTTAGTTATATCCCACCAAATTACTACACGGACCCCACCAGATTATATTTTTGAATTTTAGTACATGGACGACAGATTCACCGGGGTTCGACTAAAAAAGACCCTCCCACGACCTCAGTGTCTGTGAAAGACGAAGAATATGCATGTGTTTTTTTGAGTTTTGTAAAAGTTTCAATTTGGGGTATGAATGTTGGAAATGGGTTGGTGGTGATTTTTGTTTGTCAAAGATAAGGGTATTTTAGAATTTTCGAAAAAAAAAATGTGTCCGTTTGGTACGTTAAATTAATGGGGTCCTTTAAGTAAAAAATGGGGTCCGTTTAGCCGCTCCCTTAATACCATGACATGGCACATATTGTTTGCGTAGTTAAATTTTTTCTCTATCTGCTTTTTGTTGCTCTTCTTGAAAAAGGTTGCAATGGCTGCTGTTATGATTGTTTTCGATTTCGACAAAACGATTATCGATTGTCATAGCGATAATTGGGTATATGGTAGATGGGTTGGGTTTCACGAAATTATTTGATAAACTCACCTCGACACTACCATGGAATTTAGTGATGGTTAGTGACATGACCTTTCCTAAATGTTCTTTTTGTTCTTGTCTTTGTTTTTGTTTGTTTAATTGGTTTTGGTTATAATTCTCTATGTTTTTGTTTTAGGACATAGTGATGAGATAGATGCATTCACAAGGAATAATAATTGATGACATGGCGGATTGCTTGAGAAAGGCTCCTCTGATTCCCCTTATTGCCTCTACGATTAAAATTGCTCACTCCTTAAGGTATATAATTCAATTTTTTTTCTCAATACGTGTTATACTTAATATGTGTTACTAATAATGTTTTGTAACTCAATTAATAATAAGCAGATGCAAGTTGGGATAGCGAGTGACCCAAATGTATTCTTTATTGAGACAATATTGAAGCACCACAGCCTTTTTGATTGTTTTTCCAAGATCAACACTAATTCAAGCGTCGTCGACAAACAAGGGCGGCTCAGAATCTTCCCTTGTCATGATCTCACAAGTTCTAGTTGTTTTAGAAATCTTGATAATTGCCCTCCCAACATGTGCAAGGTAACGTTTTTTGTTCTTTCTTTTGTTACAAAAAAAAAAATCAATATTTGATTAATCGATCGATTGATTGATGGTTTGATTTTGATTTTTGATTTTTATAGGGTCGGATCATTGAAAGAATTAAAGCTAAAGATGGAAAGGGTGATTACTGCCCAATGTTAAGGTTAAGGAAAGAGTACTTTGTGATGCCAAGGAAGGACTACCCATTGTGGGAGTTGATATGTTGCGACCCATCAAAAATTAAGGCGAAGATTTTTGAGTGGAGTGTTGGGGAGGAGCTTGAGAGGACTCTACTTGATCTTGTCCGTTTGATCAACTTCTTCGAAAATCACATCAACTTCTTCGAGGATCACAACGTTGATTTCAACAACGCTGATGCAGTTCTTTCCACGGCTCTAGATTGCAAGTTTCAATTGGTTGCGCTCAGGCACAGGAGGCGTTTGCCTTCCCGGTCCTTTGAAGGAAAGGAGTCATTTGAATGGCTCACACAACACTATGCACATGATTTTTTCATTTTTTGTAGTTTACTGAGCACTTTTTTCATGTAATAGTACTTATAATGTCCATATACATATTGATTTAGAAAAAATTACACAAGTACAACACAAAACAGTTTAAATGAGCAAAAGTTTTTTTTTTATTCGTGATATAAGGTATGTCGCGTTTCGAAAACACTACAAAAAAATGGATAATTAGAAACGGAATTAGCAACGAATTTAGTTCCGTTGCTAAGAAAAAATGGTTTGAGACGGAATTGAGACGGAATTAAATTCCGTCTCGGAAAAATGGCGCCAATAGTCCCACCAAATTTTTTTTTACAACCATCCATTACGTCTCGAGATTCGTGCGTGTTTCGATCTAGATGCACCAAAAATGGGGACCAACCACAATAGAACTCTCTCTCTCTCTCTCTCTACCGATTCTCACAACCAACTCTCTCTCTCTCTCAACGAAATCTCTCTCCCTCACCTCTCTCTCTCTCTCTCAACGAAATCTCTCTCCTCACCGCTCTCTCTCTCACCGCTCTCTCACCGAAATCTCACCGCTCTCTCTCACCGGATCTCACTCACCGTCAACTCTCTCTCTCTCTCACTCACCGAAATCTCTCTCCCAAACCCTAAATCTCTGTCGTCGCTGCGATTGAGGCTGCGACGAGGCCGTCGGATCTGCCGTCGCCGTCTGCCGGAGATTGGAGCCTCCGAAGCCCTAAGCCGTCGCCGCTGTTCGCCGCACCCTAACCCGTCGCCGCACCCTAAGCCGTCGCCGCTGTACCTCGCCATCTCCGAAGCGAGAACCATTTAATTTTGGTATTACTCATCTGTCATATTTTTGTTTAGGTTTTGATTGTTTTCCTGTTTTCTTGGTTGTGAACATATGTTATTGAAAGTCTGAATTCTTTTGAAGAAATGATTGATTTTGCATGCATTTCTGTTCTATAACTTGTGCTAATTTGATTTGTTTGAAGAGCTGATTTTTTATTAAAATGTATTTGTTAGAAGTTTAGTTTGAAAATGCTTAATTTGTCATGGTTTATTTGATGGGTTTTGATTCTTTTTTATTTACATTTTGTCCTTGTGGCCTGGCTTTGAAATTGACATTGTTTTGGTGGCATTGAATTGTTTTGGGGCTTCTGTTGTTTCTTTTGTCTGCAAATTGATCTGGTGATAAGGGTACATAATTTTGTGGGTCTCGATCCTTTGCTTTTCTTTTTCATTTGAATCGAAATACAATCTGATCATTTTTTCCCTTAAATTTCATCCTAATACGAGTTTATAGACTATAGTTTCACTGATTATGAGGTTTATATCATCAAAGATATTGGCTTCTAAGCAAGTTTTGTATCTTCATTTACTTGCGCGATTTTCTCGGATTTGATCTTTGTTGTGATCGTTGTTATATATATATTTTATATGTCATGGGTCTGATTGAAATATTTGGTATTGGCATCAGTGATGGATTGGAGATGGAAGAGCTGGCAAGTTTTTTAGGATTGTAGAGTGTTGAAGGGAATGAAAGAGCACCGAGGATTAGAAGGAATAAATTGATGGATTTAATGATCTGTAAACATTTCAAATTCTTTGTGCCATATATGAATTCCGTGGCTTGCAGATGCCTATGTCTGGTGCTTATTGTTCTTCTCTTGAGAGTTGTTTGTGTTCCAAGTTTTTCGAAGTTGGGAGAATTTCAATCGCGAAGCTTAAATTCGGTCTTCGACTCTCCATCATCTCCACAAATTAAAAACATTTCAAGTTTTTTAGGATTGTAGAGTGTTGAGAGTTGTATGCCTTATCCCAGCTACATTTGTGGTTACATGAATCCCCTTCCTCTATTCTACTTTATCACAGAGTCACGGACTAGTGTTGACTGTTATATGTTTTTCTTGTGATATTAACTATTAAGCGCATGAGAGAAAATGTATTGTATCTGTTACTTTTGTGTCAAAAGTGTATATCTTAGACTTAAGCTTGACTATGATATGTTTATTTTCTTTTCTAATATGATTTATGTAGCCAAACTTGGTGTGCTATACCAAGGACCAACTCATGCTGAATTTTACTCTCAAACTATATCATATCGGTTGCTCAACTAAACTGTTTGAGTTTTTTTTTTCATCGCCCACATCAAAGGACGATGTTAATAGTTTTGGTGGTCTTGGAGCAACCCCGATAGATTATCTTGATACATTATTTATTATGGGTCTTGATGAGCAATTCTAAAAGGCTAAAGAGTAAGTTTAATTTCTGTTTCCATTATCATTCCCAATATATCCTTCCTCATTTTTCATTGTTTTCCGACCATGTATTCCTTATTTTCTTCATTTAATTAGCACGATCGACAAAATATCTTACATGGTTTGGGTCGTTTGCTAACTGGTGACATGATATATGTCCCTTACTATAGTTTCTTGATGTTCTATGCAAGTTTGTGAATTTCAGTGAGCCTTAGAAGAGTTATGTGTCACTTGCTCTTTTAACTTTGATTTCTACCCTTTCCTTGTGACAGATGGGTGGCAACATCGTTGGATTTTAACAAGAACTACGATGCTAGCATTTTTTAGACAACCATAAGGTTGCATTGTAAGGTTTAATTTATTTTACTTTCCAATTTGTCTCTCTCTTCTTGGAATAATATCCTGGGATTGTGTTTGAAATGTAGAAAACGTTTTAAAGACAAAGAGGATGAGAGGCAATTCATTGCTTTCGCTTTAGCTCATGCTTACTTTGGTTAGAAAATCATGAGTTTTAAAGCTAAGATTTAGTATTGAAAACCATTTGACCAACCTAAAGAAAAAGTTAAAATTAAATTTGTTAGGACACTGTTGGAGCTTGAAGAGGACTTACAAGGTGTGGAACGCGAGTTTGGAGTGGCCGAGAGCCGGTATAGGGTACAAATTACGTGCATTTAAGGTAACTAAATCCTTTAAGGGAATTCTCTTTATTTTATTTCCATTTCTGAGTTGACATTAAATCATTTGGATTGTTTTACTACCGATCTTATATTGGTAATGTCATGCATTGTGTATTACTATCTATGATTTATTTGGCTAAAATAATCGTGTAAAAAATTGTCGCATAGCATTCTTTGTCTTGACTTCGTTCTATGATTGAATTCATTTAATGTCGTTGATCTATGAGATATTGAATTTCTTTCTAAATAACATACTATGATTTGTGTAACTGTATTTATTGGTGAATGTACACACATATGTCAACATGTTTATGGTGTGATACTTGTTTGTAAATTCTAAAACATGAAGTCTTTGATAGGAATGATTTAAGGAGCCAACCTTTGTACTTGCCCTTACTTAATGAGTTGCAGTGTCTTATTTATTATCCAATGTCTCTTGATTATGTTATTTGTCTTATCTATTGGTTATGTTTTAGTATGATTTAGTTTGATGTTTCATAACTAGTTAAATACCCATATTTTGTTGTTTAGGTGGCCGTGTAGATTGGGCTTTGGCCAAGGGTTGCCTGTGGTAGAAAACTAGAATAGAATTGTTTAAGCGAGTGATGTCATTGATCATTTGTAAGCTTCACATGTCAACACCACTCGAGTTGCTATCTAGTAACTTAATTATTTTGAATTTGTTTGTCTTTATGATGCCTCTCTAATGGTCGCGCGGGCATTCCTTAAATCTTTATTTCTTTTTCCTTGTGCTTAAGGTACCCCTACTTAAGAAAACAAATTTAATGCTACTATTATATTGTTAACAAAATATTGTTGATCCATGCGGGCTAAGCTCCAAAGGAGACGTCAGGAGCTGACCCAGACTACACCGAACCAGTCGGTGGATGATGAGGCGGTGTACTACAAGGTGGCGAGTGAGTGTCCCAAAGGATGTGTCTACAGTCTCAGGTCGTTAGGGAGAAATAAGAGAAGATACGTAGATCCCGATGCTAGCACATCACAGGTGCTAGCACAACGAAGGATGGGCAACTTTATGATACTTATGTATTTTTATGGTTGTTGTAGAACAATGAGAATTGTAGTTTTTTTGTGGATACTTAGGTATCTTAGACATTTATTATACTTGACTACGTTTCGTGAATATATAAATCTTTTTTAATATCGAATTGTATGTTTTTTCTCATTTGAATCTTTGTTGTTGATATATATTGTTGATTTGTGTATGTATGTGAAATTTTGCTTTTTTGGGGATGTTAGCTCCCCCAGGAGTTGTTGGAGGGGGTGCAGGCGATGGAGCAGGTCCTGTTGTTATTTTTAGTTTTAGAAGTTTTGGGGAACCAATTTGATTCTTGTGAATATTTAAAAAAAAACTGGGCATAAAAACGGAATAGAGACGGATTAGCAACGGAATTTATAAATTCCGTTGCTAATCCGTCTCTAATTTGTGAAGAAATAGAATGAAAAAATTGTGTAAACAGAGTTTAGAAACGGAATAGAAACGGATTAGCAACGGAACTTATAAATTTTGTTGCTAATCCGTTGCTAATCCGTTGCAAATTAGAGACGGATTAGCAACAAAATGCAAGTAAAACCATTTTTGTTCCGTCTCTGTTCCGTTTCTAAATTCCGTCTCTAATCCGTCTCTAATCAGCAACGGAAACACATTTCCGTTGCTGACTAAATCAGCGACGACGATTTTAGAGACGGAATAGATTATGTCTCTGTTCCGTTGCAGAAATGAATTAGAGACGGAATTTATGTTAATCAGCAACGGAAATTTCCGTTTCGATCGAATTTTTTTTTTTTGTAGTGTATCATGGGAGAAAAATTTCGGGCCACGTGGACACATGAATAGCGCCTTTTGAAAAGGCGCTATTCATGTGTTTGATCCATGTTGGACACATAACACGAATAGCGCATTCGTGGAATGCGTTATTCTTGTTATTGGGATATATCAATCCACGTGGACATCCCACGTGGGAAATACAAACAAGAATAGCGCATTTTGAGAATGCACAATTCTTGTTTCCCTGGTCCATGTGGATGTCCACATGGGAAAGAGCACACGAATAGTGCATTCTCGAATGCGCTATTCGGTGCTTCTTTCCATGTTGGCTCGGGTGCACAGATAGCGCCTTCGGAAAAGACGCTATCTGTGTACCCAGTCTCCTTCTTCCGAAACAGAAAACGCAGAGAATATATTCTTTGCGTTTTCTGTTTCGGCTCGGGTTATAGTAGGTAGGTACTAGCTAGGATAGGTCACAGGAGTTTGGAAGAGGTGGGTGGGGGTTAGTTTGGTATTTAAGGGTGTTGGTGGAAGGGTTTAATTAGAGATCGGTGAAGCTCAAAGAGAGCAGAGAGAGGAGACGAGGTTGAAGGTGGTGACGGGTTGAATGAGAAGGAGAAGGAGGTGACGAGCTTGAAGGAGAAGGAGAAGGAGGGTCGGCTTGAAGGGAGAAGGTGAAGGTGAAGGTGATGGTTTAGGATTTAGTTTTTGTTAATTTTTTTGTTAAACATTGCTATTATATGATTTTTGGTTAGTTTTGGTTTTTGTTTAGGTTAGTTTAGTTTAGGATTTGATTTTGTTTAGTTTAGGATTAGCTTAATTTTAGGTTTTGGTTTAGTTTAGGAAATTTGTGTTGAAGTGTTAATTTAGGATTAACTAATTTTTTTTGTTAAACTTGATGTTAAACAATTTTTTTATTTACTATTTTTTTGAGAAAAAAATTTTATTTGTTGAACTTTTTTGTTAATGTGTGTTTTTGGTTAGTTTTGTTTGTTTAGTTTAGTTTAGTTTAGTTAGTTTAGTTAGTTTAGTTAGTTTAGTTAGTTAATTTAGGTTAGTTTAGTTAGTTTAGGAATTTTTATTTGTTAAAGGATTTGTTAAACTTTTTTTTGTGAAAATATTATTTTGTTAAACTTTTTATCATATGTATTTTGTATAATTTAGGATCTTGTTTTGTTTTGTTTAGTTTAGGATTTGGTTTAGCTTAGGAAATTTGTGTTGACGTGTTCATTTAGGAATAACATTTTTTTTGTTAAACTTGATGTTAAACAATTTATTTTTTATTTACTGTTTTTTTGAGAAAAAAAAATTTGTTGAACTTTGTTGTTAACGTGTGTTTTTGGTTAGTTTTGTTTTGTTAGTTTAGTTTAGTTTAGTTATTAGTTTAGTTAGTTTAGGAATTTTTTTTTAAAAGGTTTTGTTAAACTTTTTTTTGTGAAAATATTATTTTGTTAAACTTTTTATCATATGTATTATGTATAGTTTATGATCTCGTTTTGTTTTGTTTAGTTTAGGATTTTGTTTAGCTTAGGAAATTTGTGTTGAAGTGTTATTTTAGGATTAACTTATTTTTTTTGTTAAACTTGATGTTAAACATTTTTTTTTACTGTTTTTTTGAGAAATTTTTTTATTTTGTTGAACTTTTTTGTTAACGTGTGTTTTTGGTCGTTTTGTTGGTAAGTTTAGTTTAGTTTAGTTGTAAGTTTAGTTAGTTTAGTTTAGTTTAGGTTAGTTTAGTGTAGCTAGTTAGTTTAGGAATTTTTATTTGTTAAATGGTTTTGTTAAACTTTTTTGGTGAAAATATTATTTTATTAAACTTTTTATCATATGTATTGTGTATAGTTTAGGATCTCGTTTTGTTTTGTTTTGTTTTGCTTAGGATTTGGTTTAGCTTAGGAAATTTGTGTTGAAGTGTTATTTTAGGATTTTTTTTTGTTAAACTTGATGTTAAACATTTTTTTTATTCACTGTTTTTTTGAGAAATTTTTTTATTTTGTTGAACTTTTTTGTTAACATGTGTTTTTGGTTAGTTTTGTTTAGTTTAGTTGTTAGTTAAGTTAGTTTAGTTTAGTGTAGCTAGTTAGTTTATGAATTTTTATTTGTTAAAGGTTTTGTTAAACTTTTGTTTGTGAAAATATTATTTTGTTAAAATTTTTATCATATGTATTTTGTATAGTTTAGGATCTTGTTTTGTTTTATTTAGTTTAGGATTTGGTTTAACTTAGGAAATTTGTGTTGAAGTGCTATTTTAGGATTAACTTATTTTTTTTGTTAAACTTGATGCTAAACATTTTTTTTTATTTACTGTTTTTTTGAGAAATTTTTTATTTTGTTGAACTTTTTTGTTAACGTGTGTTTTTGGTTAGTTTTGTTTAGTTAGTTTAGTTTAGTTTAGGTTAGTTTAGTTAGTTTATGAATTTTTATTTGTTAAAGGTTTTGTTAAAAAAAAATTTGTGAAAATATTATTTTGTTAAACTTTTTATTATATGTATCTTGTATAATTTAGGATCTTGTTTTGTTTTGTTTAGTTTAGGATTTGGTTTAGCTTAGGAAATTTGTGTTGAAATGTTCCTTTAGGATTAACTTATTTTTCATGTTATGTAGTGACATAGGTATTTTATTTGTTAAAGGTTTTGTCGAACTAACTATATATTTTTTTGAGTTATTATAGTCCATTTAAATAAAATAATTAACTATATTTTTTATTGCAGGAATATTAATTTGAAGACAAAAAGAGGCGGAAAACAAGTAAGTTCAAAAAATTAATATTTCCATTATTATTTATTTAGTTTTGTTATGATTTTCATGTTATGTAGTGACATATATATTTTATTAAAAAAATGGTTGAGATGTTCATTGCATGATATGTGTGCTTAAAACATTAAGTAACTCAAACAGATGGTGTACTTGAAGCAGATGAATGAGTATGCTCTGTAGTTGCGCTATTAAGGCGATCATCTACATCAGAAAGTTCGATTGCGCTTTAAATCCCCCCAATTTGATAAAATTCTTGGCTTGATATTTGAAAAAAGGAATGAAAAAAACATAGAATAATTGATGATAAATATAGTATATATATTAGTCTTTGGGAACAAATTAGTATGATCTTGTTTTGATGAAATGCATGCTCCTTATGAACTAGTTTAGTAGTTTTCATCGTTTGGTATGTAAATATGAGTTATTAATTGGTATTTGATGCAAACAAATGAGTATGCACCTAGTTGCTTATTTGTTATGGCGATCTTCTACATCGAAATTGATTGCGCTTTAACTCCCGTTAGTAATCAACTTTTTCGCTTGATATATTTGTAATCATGTGTGTAATCCTTTTACATCAATGTCCAATAAATTATGTAGGTCATGGAACATAGGAACATCCAATTTCTATTTTTTGCGCACGGTGAAATTGTAAATGGTTTAAATGGCAACGCGTACAACGCACCCCCATCAGCAGTGTTGACGGTTTAGTTTGTGACGAGTGGCCGATAATTGATGGATGACGTGTGTAACGCGTTCAATATCTCATCTATGGAGACTCTAGTTAGGATGACTTATCGCCACGTGATAATCCTCCACGGAGGTTCGCAATATTTCGTCCCTGTATTGCTGCGTAATGCGACACACTTCGACTTGATGTGGGCGACAGTGACCAATTTACCATTAACTGCACCGGTAGATATTTATTTAACATTTGAGTCAATCGACTCGTTTCGAAATCCTACGGTTCATTCGCAAGTCCGTGATGAAGATGTCGGCACGTCAGACGCTAGATTGATGCTTTGGAAAAGACGCATATGCAATCACCACAAGGTGATGTCGCGCAAGATGGATTTGTTAGTCCATTACATTATGACATTAATGCCTCTAGTGGCGATGAAGTTAACGATGACGACAATAATGAAACAAACGTGAGGACATACGTCCCCACAAGGATGCTTTGCAGAGGCTGTCGATTGGGAGAACATCGATGTTGTTACGGATGACCCAGTATGACCCTCCGGATGCGGAAAACGTGCAAGATGATGAGCAGTTTGCTATCGATGAAGAGAATTTCATGGAGGAAGCAAGTGATGATGAAGTTCACCAACCATTGCCGGTGTATAATGAAATAGATTGGGAGGTCGCTAACTCCACTGCAACGCAACATTCTCATCAACAGTCTGGGTGAGACATGTCTAATTTTAAGTTGGAAATAGGATTGTGTTTCGACAACAAAAAAGACTTACAACATGCCGTCAAAGTGTGGCATGTTAATAGACATTGTCAATACCATGTGATAGAATCGACTACAACTCTGTGGGCGATCAAGTGCAGAAGTGCGCAAGACGGGTGTATGTGGCGTCTTCGTACTTGTTTGCTAAAGAAAACACAATTATGGGAGATCACACAATTAGACGTGCCGCACAACTGTATAAATCCCGATGTAGAACGCGGTCATGCCCAACTTGACGCCAACATGCTTGCGCGAGAGATCCAAAGCGTTGTCCAGATAGATCAAGCAATAACTATCAAGGTATTAATACAAATAATTAAGGAAAATACGAACACGAAGTAAACTACAAGCGAATGTGGGATGCCAAAAGGAAGGCAATTGCATGTGCATTTGGAGATTGGGATGAGTCATACGCTATATTACCAAGATGGTTGGCAGGTTGTGAAGAATAAGAGTTCGGGGACAAGAATCGAGTGGTCACATAGACAATGGGTCATTGATGAGATAAGAATTGTGTCTTCCCAATTTTGTCGTGTGTTTTTCGCATTTGAAGCATCGATACAAGCTTTCAAGTTTTGCGAGTCTCTCGCTTGAGATTGACGCGACTTTCTTATATGACAAATATAGTGGTAAGCTAATGATTGTCATCTCTTGTTGATGGTAATTGACACATACTTGACGGTTGCATTTCCCGTTGCGAAATCGAATCTCTTGATTCGTGGGGATGGTTTTTTAGGATGTATTGCAAACACGTGACGGATAGAGATGTGGTTTGCCTTATTTCGATCGTCACCTCCGACATTTTGGAGGCGATCAACACCCCAACCAATGGTTTTTGTCCCCCAAAAGGATACCACCGTTATTACCTGCAACACTTGCTTAGTAATTTAAACACCCAATTCAAAAATGTCCTCTTGAAAGAACTTCTTTCTTGAGCAATGCTTTCAACATCAAGAACGAAAATTTAATGCGTGCATGGACCGTTTTGCATACTAATCATCACGAACTCCTTATTGTCGCAATATGTCAATGTCATCCCTAAAGAACTATGAACTCAATCGCATGACGGGGGCATGCGGTGCGGATGGATGACTTCTAATGGTGTTGATATGTATGAAATACAAGTTTTGTTTTGCATTCAACTATATAGTTATCGCTGAAGTAATATTACTTACACGAATTTTATTGTCAATTGTAGAGTGTTTTAACGGTGTATTGAAGGAGGGTCAATTCTTGTCAATAACAATGATGACTCATATGATTTACTACAGATTGGTGACATACCACGATCGACGTACACAAGAAATTAATGAAGCAATCTCAAACGGTCTATCCTACACAAAATATGTCACGGATAAACTCACACATTATGAACAATCTGCAAGGAGGCATCAAGTCAATTTGATCAATCGTGACATATGTGAGTTTGAAGTGCTGACTGGAAGACATAGAGATCGCATGCATAAAGGCAACAACACCCAAGTCGTCATCCTAAAGGACCGGGTGTGCAGTTGCAATAAATGACAATCGTTTGGTTTCTCTTGCTCACACATGTTAGCTGCACGTGCCTTTATTCGAGTGAGCTACGCGCAATTCATTGAGTCATATTATAGGATAGATGTGTACGCGCAATGTTACTCCTCTAATTTCAAAGTCATCACGAGATGAGAAATATTGGCCGACTTTTGCGACGAAGATCATACCGAACCCAAGGTGCGTACGTGGCCGAGGGATACCAAAGGGAACGCGAAGGCAAAACGAGATGGATCTTCTTAATGTCCCGAGGCCCTTACGATGTGGCATATATCATCAAGAATGACATAGAAGAACAACATGTCATAATAAAGACCGTGAACGAGTCCCTACTAGGAAGAAGCGGTATGGTATTTGTCGTTCGGATGGACATAACAAAAAAGTTGTCCAAGCGAGCTCAACCTTCCAATGAAAGCTGATAGTCTATTTTGTATATTGTTTGTGATGGCTTAAGTTGATAATTTGATTATATAGAAATGTTTAAGTATTCGTTATTGTTTGAACATATATGAAAGAGTTATTGTCGGTTTCCGAACAACACGACTAATTTTTTTAAATCATCAATTGTAGTTTGTACACCAATGGATCCGGGTCCATCGGATCCTTCACTTTTACATCTCCAATCTACACACGAGATCATCGCGAACCTGGAGGGGTCGGGTAAACTTTTTACGCGTATATGTCAAATGTTCTAGCATAAACTTATAATATATATATTGACTAATACATTATCAATTGTAAGGTGTACGAAACATTGCGCGTGTGTTGAAGACGTGGTGTCGTTGATCGAACGGTGCGGTACCATTCGAGGACGATCTCATATCTTCGTTCCAGTGGGTTCTATGGGATTTCCGCGTAGCATTTTTCAGCCTTGATTGGGCTTTGATTACTGCATTCGTAGAGAGATGGCGCCCGAGACACATACAATTCACATGCAATGTGGCAACAATTCAAACCGATTTGTACATTTGATGTTTCTACCGTTGCTCGAGGATTTTAAAACAATTTGACAAGTATAGTTGGGGAGTACTGTTTGGCTTATTTGTACGGGGAGTTGTGTCGCGGATCTCGCTCGGGTGCACATGAGGTTGCGGCGCGTCAATTCTTGTACGGTTGTAGGCATGTGACAGATTTCAATTCATAGCAACAAGGCGCTTTTCAGGTGTTTCTAGAGTTTGACCTCGAACAGGTGGATGGAGAACACATGCTTATGGAGGTTCCATTAGGACATAGGTAATACAAATATTATTTCATAATTTCTATAATATTAACTCCATTTTCATTTTCTATAATTTATTATTTTGTATACGAGATGATTCGATGCATTTTCGGTTACACAAAGTGTGACGCACGTTTTATCGCCTTACCGTGATGCACTCGACTCGCGAGAATGAGGATGACGTGGTATGGCAACCATATGTTTGAAGTCATCGGGTCTCTTCCCGAATACTCGCATCGACGATCTCGGTAGTTGGTTATCGACGTGTTCCCTAATTTGTTTCCACATAGTCGAGTGGCATCAACCGAAAAAGGGTTATGAGACAATTTGGAATGACACAGTCGTGCCACCAAACCGTGATTACGACACCCAATCGCATCGCATCGAATTGCGTGGACGCAATCAAGAAAATTAGGTGGCTTTTCACACAACCTTTATACAAATGTAGGAAAATTGTTGTGACAAAGATAGTCACGGCGGCACAAGAAAAAAAATGACACGATCACCAAGACTACATGACGTGGTCTCGTTCATCACTAGACGATTCATTAGACACGACGGGGCTTTACGTGACTATTCGGTAAACTTGAAACTATTATTTTTTCATGAACAAGTAATATCTTAAATTGCGTGTATTAAACTCATGTTTTTATATCGGTGTAACTTGATGCATCGACCGAGACGAGTGTTTATTGAGGATGGGTACGAGCAAGGTCTTGCATGGCGCTTGAGCAAGGCATTAAAATTTTAGATGAAGATGAAAGACAAAGGTCTACTCTATGGAATGATGGAATTGATGTCGAACGAGACATAAATGAGGAGAATGAAGAGGAAGATGAAGAAGAGGATAAGGGCGAATTAAATAGAGATGTGAGAAGAAGAACAACACAAACAGATAATGTGGGGAAAGCACCGGACGTCCTCCTCCACCACGTCCATATCGTCGGACCGAGATTGCTTTGCAAAGAGTAGTAAACGTTCTCATCCACTACGTTCATCTCGTCCGAGAGCGAGAAGAACGAGAGACTATTGGCGAGAGTAGCCAACGCTCATCCCCACCACGTCATTCTTCTCAATAGTACATTCCTATATCGTCCCCAATGCAACCGAACCTCAAATGTTTGTACCCAGGCCGCCGATCATGAATCTTCCTTCTTACCATTTTGATCCTTATACACTCGGGCCCTCGTCTTCATTTGTGGACTATGGAATGCCTAGACATCAAATGTGTCCTTCACTACCTCGATACATGCCGATTCTATATACTCCACCATGTTATAATTACAATATGAAATATAGTGGAGATGGCTCATTCATGAACTTGTTAAGCATGTTGCCGCCTCATGTTCCTTTTGGCCAATCACACACAGGAAGCCAGTATTTTGGAATGGTTCAACCTCATATTTTTGGAAGCATTAGTACCAGAGGTGAGTCGAGTGAACCAGATGAAGAACATCAATCGACTCAACGACATTCAATGCAAGATCAGCAACCTCAACAACCTCAACCGAATGTACAAACACAACGTCCAACTAGACATAGAGTACGTCCGATTTGCATCACGGAGCAACAACGTCAACGTAACCGTCGAAATAGACTGTATGATGAGTTTTTTTGATGTTGTTGTGCTTTTTTCAGCTTTATATCTTAGGTGAATGAAGTTGATGTATACAACATTTTCATGGAATTGACTTATTTTTCAAGAGATCATTATTGTTTTAATTTTAAATTTTATATAAAGAAATAACATGGTTTTGGCCTATAATTATTTTAATCTTCGTATCTCTTCTTATCATCACGAGATATAAAGTAAGACAAAACTTTAAAGGATGAGTTGCATGGTTACTATGGGTTGCACGGGTTGTCCGCCTCGCGATACGTGCGTGACGCTTGCATATGGTGCATGGTCCGTAGTGGATATGCATGAGTTGTCCCCTTGAGATACGTGCATGACGTTTGCATGGATTGTTCACCTCGAGATACGTGTATGTCGTTTGCATTAGTTTCCACCTCGAGTTATGTGCATGACGTTTGGATGGTTTACATAGACTGCACCAGGTTGCATGTGTTGTCTACCTCGAAATACGTGTTTCACATTCGCATGGTTTGCACAAGGTTGCATGAGTTGTCCACACCTCGAGATATGTGTATGACGTTTGAATGGTTTGCACGAAGATGCATGGCTCGCCTACCTCGACATATGTGCATGCCGTTTCCATGTGTTGTCAACCACGAGATACGTGTGTGGCGTTTGCATTGGCTTTACCACATCGAGACACGTGCGAGTCGTTTGCATGATTTACTTGGATTTTACGAGGTTACATGGGGTGTTCACCTCGAAATACGTGCGTGACATTTGCATGGTTTGCATAGATTAGGCGAGGTTGTATGAATTGTCCACCTCGAGATACGTGTGTGACGTTTGCATGGATTGCAACAAGTTGCATGAGTTGCAACTCTTGAGATACGTGCGTGATGTTTGCATGAATTGCACGAGGTTGCTTAGGTCACCCACCTCGACATACGTGCGTGGCGTTTGCATGAATTCTCCACCTCAACATACATGCGTAACGTTTGCATGAGTTGTCCACGTCGAAATGCGTGTGTCGTTTATATGGGTTGTCTACCTCGAGATACGCGAGTGACATGAGTAGTCCATCTCGATACGCACGTGTCGTTTGCACGGATTCTCTACCACGATCTGCGATATTTGAGTTAAACAAATAGCTCCTTTGCAAAATGAGTCATTCATAGAGTTTAATATTTTGTATAAATAACTCATTTTCAAAAGGAGTTATTCATACAAGCTTCTTTTACGTCATCGTCAATAGCTCCTTTTGAAAATGAGTTATACATTACTTTTGTAATTTTAAAGTAAGCCCCACTATTTGATGAATAAAAAACTAATGTCACATTATTTCGTCAAAAACACCTATTGATTTATACATGGAACCACAACTTTGTTGCTTACTGCAATTTTTTATGTACTAGCTACTACTTGTACGTTGTACGTAATGTCGATATATATATATATATATATATATATATATATATATATATTCACACACATTGATTAGTGGAAACACAACTTTGTCGTTTACTAAAATTCTTTTTTGTGCTAGTACTTGTACTTTTAACGTTCTCGTACATTGATTGATGGAAACACATTTACTCTTCTTCAATCTATGTTCATGACTCACTGGTGGATCTGGGGGCAGGAGTTGCCCCAGAGACCCTCTATAGTAGTTCTATATATTTATTTGATCATATATTTTATTCGTTCTCTTCACTTTTTATGGTCGACACACTCTCTCTATATAATAAGTGTAACATTGTTAAAAAAATAATTTATTTGAAGTATCTTGAGTGTAGCATTGTCATTTATTTATTTTTAGTTATGCTTAATTTTTTATATTAATATATTTTTTGTTTTGAAAAAAAAAGTTAAGGTTAAAGTTCGCTCTCCTTACAAGATTTTTTTATTCTCGCCACGGTGTTCGTGGAGACTATGGTTGCATTGAGACAATAAAATTCTATACAAGGCTAATTAAATTCTAGCAAGAGAGCCATATCAAGAAAGGTCATTATAACTAAGTATAATTAGAAAATACATTAATGATTTTCGTTTTTTATGTTGGATATAAATTAGACCTAGTTGTTTAGCGCAATATGGTTAGATTCTGCTTAGATTAGTAAACATATGCGAGATTGGGTTCTTTTTTTCCTTAAGAATGCATATATGGCCCCACATTAGGGGTTCAAGTGAGTATTGAGTGTCATATGACCGTGACGCCCCTCTCCTAATCTAGAAACCTTTGCCCGGCCTAATCCCGTAATTAAGCCCTAATCTTATCCACGCAGACT
Source organism: Stephania cephalantha (assembly GCA_039657325.1). Classification (NCBI taxonomy): domain Eukaryota; kingdom Viridiplantae; phylum Streptophyta; class Magnoliopsida; order Ranunculales; family Menispermaceae; genus Stephania; species Stephania cephalantha. The sequence continues at coordinate 46,927,224 of CM077574.1, forward strand.
CAACTACGTATTAGTCGGCCTTTACAACCTAAACGCCTCTTTTCTCTTATTAAGGATATGTAATATACTAGTCCTACCAGTTTATAAAATTTAGAGTTAATTAACATTTTTTATTAAATTAATTATTTAACGGAAGTCTTATTGATTATGCATAAGTAATTAGTAACTTATGTGGAAGCAATTTATAAAATCTTAAGTGTGGAAAACCAGGAAGTGACATCACATATATAAAGTCCTCAAAATGCAAGTGAAACAAGAAAATAGTCTAAGTCAAGTCGGGAAACTAACGTTCAACCCAATATACAACCCCAAATAGTATCTCGAAAGACATATATAACATATACAATCAAAATACCAAAAGAAGACCTACAATCGATGCGTGATGCGCGCGCGGCTCGGGGATGGTCGTCGATCTTCTCTTTGCCCGGCCCGCTAGTAGACGGCTCTGCACCCACCGTCATAAAAAGGACGGTGAGTACAAGAATAAAACAGTAATCCCCGATGACAAGTTTAATTTGCAATTCCAAATATTCAAATGGTATTTAAAAGCATATAAATGGGAAAAATGGAAAATAAACCTATATGCGAGTAAATACCGAGTTAAAGAAGTGATACTAACACTAGGCTAAGTAGTTGTGATTTAGGTCCGATCGGCGAGTGAAACATGTTGCTCCGACTCAATAATCATATAGCACAAGGGACTCTAACCCAAGTATTACCAGGGACTCTAACCCCGAGTGTCATACAGTGTCAGGTAACATGTGCCGACATCCCCAGGGACTCTAACCCCGTGAGTCGCGCACACCTCGATCGAGTACGGGACCTAAATGCAAAAACTACTTTTAAAATTTCAAGAAATACCAAGTATGGATTGTCAAGGCATAGGCACATCTACACGCCTAAACAAATAAGGAATACAAGTCCTCTTAAACATTTATAAGATATTCACTAGCCTAATAGCATGCTATTTATCATTCAATTCACATTTAAAACAACAAGAATAGACATAGCATGGGATAGAATCAACGAATCAAATCAAATGAATGGATATCATGCAAACTAGACTCATCAAGTGAGCATAGACACAAAGAACACATGATATAGGAATACAAAGGCAAAATAGTCAAAAGGAATATACAATGACAACAATTAATAGAAATGAAATGTCAAGTAAAGTTGTCATTGGGTATACTCACCACAACAAAGTAAAGTCCTAGCTTTACCGGCCTTCCGATACTCCAACTCTTGTATTCGCTCTCCGTACCCTTTTCCTAAGTTTAGAGTTTGGTATCTCATTAGTTCAAATATAGTGGGTTTAAACTCAATTTAGTGTGTTTATTGTGTATTCAAATTGGTTCAATAGACTTTAAATCAATCTTCCTAAATCAGCCCCTAAAGACTAAATTAAGTTTCAATTTCAGTCCTACATTTTAACACACTTTTAAGCATGAAATGGTCTAAATATTGAAATCCTCCATAAGCACAATTATTGTTGGTCTCTCTCTTAGATTTCCAGAAAGATTTAGTTTGCAAAGTTATGATTTAAAATGAAAGAGATATCATGATTTTACTAAACATAGGTCAAATTGGAATTTAATCCGACCAATGGAATTAGAAAATCTATTTCTCCCAATCTATAGTTCCTAAAAATTTGATTTTTGGTCACAAGGCAGAAAATATATCCAGATACAACATACTAAAAGTTAGCTCATTTGGATAATTAGTTAGGGAGTTATACCCTTAACAAATTTAGTTTCAATACTTTCCTTTATAATTCCAACACCTACTTGTAGAGCATGGTTGGAAATAAAAACATTTGAATCAAAATACCTTTAGTTAAGCAAAGTTATTCCCCTTTAAATAAGCTTTCAAATTCCACTTATTTGGATCAATTTGGATCTAAAATGAATAGATTATGACCAAATTACCCAGGTTGATTCATAATACAACATGCGAATTCTAGTTTTGGTGTTGCAACTTCAAAAATTCATATCTTTATGATTTCAAAACCAAATTAAGAACTTCAATATAGCTAGCTTGAAATGAGAAATCTAAATATATAAATCAATTGCAAATACTCAATCATCTACCATCTCAAATTAGCCTAAAACTAGAACTTGTTCTAATTTCAACTAATTAAAAAGATGTGTACCTAGTTGATGTAGCACCCTATCTTGAGAATTTATCACCAACTCTCATGGATTCCTTCAACACCTTGATGATTCACTCCTCTCCAAAGCAACTCCTTCTTCTTCTCCAAAAAAATGAATGAGTGATTTGGTTTGCATGTTGTTTAATCACTAATATTATATATTAAGGTGATGTTCCTTCCTAGCCCTTGATCTCCATGGATTTATGTATCCCGAGGAATATCTAATGGTCCACCTCTTGCCATATATCCCACTAACTCCCACTAACTCAACCTCAAGTGACACCATTTCATTACTCACCTAGTTCCTAGATGTGCCAATGTGTATCTCTAGACCAATCTTATGCTTTCCATTTAATTTACTCAACTATAGGCCTTTAATTTGATTTACATTAACAAACACAACCATAGGCTTATAAGTAATTCCTTATTTCATATTAGTATTAAATAAGACTTACCAAAATGCTAACTACCCGGTTTCCCAGCTCGCACGCTACTCGAGGCGTGTCCCCACTCTCGTCTCGATGCCTACAACTGTACAAACCGACTTAGTAAGTCTACACAATATATAACACTAGGCATACATCAATACAAAAATACAATATACCTCGGCCATGTACCTCGATCGGTGCACGTATCACGATGTAGGTCCCACGTCAAGGGTCGGTGATCCTGATTAAGGAATTAAAATAAGGGTTAGAGATTTGGGTCGTGACAATGACACTATCTTATGTTGGCATTTTGATGTAGTATTCTAAACATAAGAAATATAGATCAATTAAAGAATGGCTTAACTAGTTAAAATATCATAACCTTTCACAACTTTTGTTATTATATCCTAAACTTTTGAGATTTGTTATTACATCCTAACCTTTCTAAATTTTTGGAGTTGTATCATAAGTCAGTTTTTAATTTAAAATTTGATGAGATGACACCTTAATATGAATTTTAAAAACCACCTCATCACTCATAATTATGAAAACAATTATTACTTTTATGAATTAAATTCATTATTTAAGTGCCCAGGTCATCAGTACAAATTAAATAATCTACAGAGAATAAGATATAATAACAAATCTCAAAAGGTTGGAATATAATAACAAAGTAGTGAAAGGTTAATCAATTTGGCCTTAAAGAATTAACTGCGGAAACGATTATCTAGTAGAAATATTTCAAGCACTACACCAAAACCTTATCACCCTCAAGAGCCTCAACTTTCAACACAAAAATAATACATAGCTACAAGATGCTTTATTTATAGGCTTGAGGGAACTCTTAATCTTCTCATATTAATACTAATTTTCATTAAATTAATAACTTAAAGAGAGCTTGATAGACATAATATAAATTTAAAATGTAAGTTAATACGTATTTTATTATTATATAAATATAAAATGAAATAACGAAACACATTATGCTCTAACCTTTGATGTATACTTCTCTCTTAATTTAAGCCCCACTCGACTCATATATTCGCTCTTCTAAGCTCGGACTTGGACATTCCATGCATATACTACATCCTACAAAACTCCATATATTGTACACTGGTATTTCATAATATTAGATTCAAATCATATATGTTGATGACATCTGTTGCTAAACGAAAACAAATTAGCCGCTACTTTCATCAAAAAGACCCTCAAAAGGAACAAGATTCTTAGTGATGCAGTACAAAAAAACTAAACAAAATGCCCTCCAATGGTTGTGGTGGAGTGGCTATAAATAAGGCAGTACTTTGACTAAAGTAAATGTGATGGGTTGATTTTGTAGCAACTGAACTATTTTCTATTTTCCTCAACATATATTTTCCTCGTTTTCCTCGACATTTGAGGTAGTGATAGGAGCGCTCTCCGAACCCAAGTAATAGGTTCAATTCGTGGTAGTTGCACTATTTTCTCGACATTTGGGTTAGTACTAAGGGAACCCTCTTATCCTTGTGAGATTAATTGGCCTTTAATCGAGACGGACATGCTGAGATGGTTGGACCTCCCACGATCATAAAAAAAATAATGGTGGCTTATAAAGAATGATCTAACAATTAACCTGAATATGAGCTAACTAATCATGCCCTAACAACCCAATTTAAAAAAGAGTTCAGCAAATGAGTTAAATTATTTTTTAAATTCATATTAAAGTGTCATTTCATAAAATCTTAAGTTAAAAATCAACTTGGGATACAAATTGAACAATTTAAAAAGGTTAATATATATAATTATAACAAATCTCAAAAAGTTACTTAGGATATAATAACAAAATAGTATTATGATATTTTAATCAATTAAGCCCCCCAAAAATTTATCTACATACTACTATGTTTTACAGGTAGAAACCCCAATTTATAGTTGCAAGTTGTCAAAACAATAATTAGTTTTGCAAAGGTTTTAGAGTTTATAACATCTCTAATAGGACCATAGATTGAGGTGAAAATAGATTCATATAGGATACAATTCACATCCGATCCAAAAATGTTCTTCAATGGGACCATGGATTGATAATGTTCATACTATGTGGCATGAAATCAAAGTAGAGGATGTGGTAGACTTCCACATCAAGCATTATTAATTTTTTAAAAGTTTTTATTTTTTAAGCTTTTATTAATATTATGAAAATTGTAAATATAAGTGTCTACTCATCATTCCATGCATGGTCTAAATTCACACTACCATTGAAGATCATTTTAAAAGGTAAATATTTATCTAGTGCCACATACGATAGACATCCTCTCCACATTCATGATGTGACAACAATCCATTATGTAAATTCAAATTATTCAAATTATCATTGGAGATGCTCTTAAGAGTCTTTACACAACGTACCTCGTAAAAAGAGCAGCAAAAGAAGAATCCCTAAATTAGAATAAAAGGAGTAATAAAATGCGTCTGCCGGGAGTCGAACCCGGGTCTATTGCTTGGAAGGCAATTATCCTAACCGTTGGACTACAAACGCCTGCTTGCCTCGATTTTGTTCTATAATCTTTTGTAAAATTGAAGTAAGATAGGTTATGACCTCCTTACTCGAATGGCGCCCGAATTTGAATTTTGTATGAGGGCCGCTAGGGCACCCCACCATTTAATGAAGGCACCCAAAGTTTTTGTAAAAATTTCAGCAAAAGTGGAAAAGACCATTTTGCCCTTGTATATATATTGATTCAAGCCCCACAAATCATTTTGACAAAGAAAAAGGGCACCCCACCACCAAGCTTGAACCACAAAGCCACATTGCGTTTGGCGAGCGTTTATCAATTCTTGCATTGACATCATCCGAAACGATGATGTAACAATGTTTGACAATCATATGATGGTTTCTTAGAACTGTTTAGTTGGGTAAAACTGTGAAAATGATGATTTGTTTATCAACGTAGGGTTTGGTAATTTCCTCAAATCCGAACTTGTTTCCACTATATAATGGAGGATTGTACTGCTACGATGCAAGAGGAGGTTGAACTTGAGGTAATTTTGCGAATTTATTGTGTTTTTTATGAGGTTATCCGAAGTTTTTGTCGATGTGCGCGATTGTTTCGGCCTCGCAGACCGAGATATATTGAAATGTCTCGGTCATAGAGGACCGAGCCTACTCTAACCCTCTCGCCGATGTACAACCGAGAGTAGGAGAAAATTCTCGGTTGTACACCACCGACGCCACATTACCTATCACTAATTGTAGCTCTCGTCATGTTTCGGCGAGATAATCGAAGTATTCTCGCCCATGCGTAACCGAGACACTCGTGAACTCTTCCGCCTTCGTGGCCGAAACTCGCGAGTTCCCAAAAATTTAGCTTCTCGTCTCGGCCATGCTTGGCGAGACAGTTAACACGATCTCGGCTTTGTGGCCGAGAACCGCGATTTCCCAATTTTTTTACCATTCTACAAACCGCCATACACACATTACAACTACTCTACCAAATGTAACTTAATTATACTATAAACGTAACTTCAAACGATCGATTTTGCGCAAAATCTGTGTGTTCGACGATGTTCAACCGAACCCTAACTTGGAGACGAAATCGGCTCACACCACGACCATACGAATCGCAAAAAATCCGTAAACCGGAGGAGAAACACAAGGCGAGACACGGAGACACGATTTCGGAGATTCCTCTCACTTGGTCTGTTCACACAAAACGGGTTCTTGGAGTCCAAAGGAGAAGATGGTGCTTTGGGGGTGGTGGGGTGCGGATGGATTTCCACGAGGGGTAGTTTAGGTATTTCGGGTCTAATTTTTGGGTGCCCTGTAAATCGATTTGTGCCCACATTAACCGGGTGCCTTCATTAAATGGTGGGGTGCCCTTAGCGGCCCTCTTTTGTATTGTTAAACATACCCCCTTTCTTTTCTTTTTTTTTTTTTTTTTTTTTCGAAATCCCCAAAATACTTTTATCTCGCCAATGTTTAAACCTCATCATCCTCATCCCAACACCTCTCAATCTTCTCCATTTCTCGATTTAGCCATCGTAGAGCACTTGTATTATTAGGTTGGAAGCAACATAGCTAGGAGTTTCTTTTTTCTTTTTTCTTGTCAAACAAAATAGAATATGGTCTTGTCGATGCCCTGGAAGTGTGTAAGTGTCGCTTGAGAGTTTCGATCACACGAGTCAATAACTTTATATCAAGAAGTGTCACAATCGTTCCTATCGACGCCTCCCGTCGCGATCGAGACCTCGGAGGAGCTAGTCGAAGCCTCTTCAAATGTTTCGATGAGAGTCGATCAAGACGTCTTTAAATGTCTTCAAAAAAATACATGAAAACTATCAAAGAATTAGTTGGTTTTGCTCGAAATTGCTAGATATTCTCGATTCCATCAACATTTTATGCCCAAAATGCAAAATTTAAGCCTCAAATCGAAGCCCTAAACCTAACAACAAAACACAAATTAAAATCAACTAAAAAACTCAAAAAAGAAATATAGAAATCGACATGAAAAGAGGTGGGAAATAGACTCATGACATTAATTGACTATATGTGATTTAGCTCGGATTTCGTTAGAGTTTGGTTGGAGATGAGGGGCGATTCGAGAGAGGAGAACTAATTGAGTGACTGGAGTAGAGTGAGCGAGAGCAAAAACCTTTTTATATGAAGGTGCAATAATATCATTTCGTGCGGGCAAAAATGGAATACCCTACAAATTTGAATTAAGGGTCCATTTAGCAAGACGGCATGATCCGTTTATATCTGCATCCTTAATTAATAGGAAGTCGATATTATAACATTCTCATCGTACATACATTTTTTACGTAGGCCGACGTGGACAATAGGTGGGTTCCACATGAGTTTTTCACATAGTAAGGTTGCATTACTTTTTTATTCATCAAATAGGGAGGGTTACTTTAAAATTACAAAAGTAAGGTATGTCTCCTTTTCAAAAGGAGTCATTGATGATGACGTGGATGTATGGCAGGTGTGTGTTGATGAGGTGGAATGAATGTCTCATTTTCAAAAGGAGTCATCTATACAAAATACAAAAATGTCTTAATTACTTATTCTCAAAAGGAGTTATTTGTTCAACTCGAGGTGGAGAACCTATGCAAGCGGCATGTGCGTATCGATATGGACAAGCCGCATCACATACGTATCTCGTGGTGGACAACCCGCGTCACGCACGTATCTCGATGTAGACAACTCATGTAAAGAACACGCACGTATCTCGATGTGGACAACTCATGCAAACGCCACGCATGTATCTCGAGATGGATAAGTCATGCAAACGTCATGCACGTATGTCGAGGTGGGCGACCCATGCAACCTCGTGCAAACCATGCAAACGTCACACACGTATCTCGAGGTGGACAACTCATGCAAAGATCGTGCAATCCATGCAAACGTCACACACGTATCTCGAGGTGGATAATCCATGCAAATGACACGCGCTTATCTCGAGGTGGACAATTTATGCAAACATCACACACGTATGTCGAGGTGGGGTGACCCATGCAATCTCGTGTAAACCATGCAAACGTCACACACGTATCTCGAAGTGGATAACTCATGCGAAGATCGTGCAATCTATACAAACCATGCAAACATCATGCACCTATCTCGAGGTGGACAACCCGTGCATACCCATGCAATCCATGCAAAATCATGTAAACGTTGCGCATGTATCTCGAGGTAAATATGGACGACTCGCATATCAATTACAATTGTAAACTCATTACAATTGTTTTTCTTCAAATTTCTTGGACTTTTGAACATACAAACTATGGGAGAGGGCTTGAGTTATGTTGTCTAACATGTGGGAACTTGAAATAAAGAGATGGAAAGGGAGATGGAAGAAAAAGTAATAAAAAAATAAAATAAAATGAATGGAAGAAACAAGAACAGCAGCTTGCTGCTGTTTTATATAAAAACAATTCTATAAAATAAGAAAAACATAAGCTTTGCTGCTGTTTTTTAGGAAATAAGAGTCATGGACGCCCTTTGGTGACATGGGAAATTAAGGACAAGCAAATTTGAGTTGAGAAACACCAGGAAATAAGGACAACAGAATTTCTATTAGTGCAATAAGATGACACCATTTCATGCAATACAAATTTAAATGCATAGTCCCCCAAGAAGTTCTCATTATTTCCTACTAAAGCTAAATTGATCATAGCAATCAAGATTTTCTCAATTAATACACATACCAAATTTATTTAATGGGACCACCATTTAGGATTATTTCAACCTAATTAATGAATTACATTCTCATTGTTTAAATAGTGGCATGGCCCTCAAAACCATCATCCCAAGTGGTATTAAAGTAAGAGAACGAATCAATGAACCTCAAAGAAAAGCTCTTGCTTTTTTTTTGTTAACCATTTTATTACCTGAATCTCTTAGTACTACAGCTTAGATGACCAATTTTTTTTTATTGATCAAACAGAAAAGATCAGTAGGAAACCACAAGAGACAGTTTTTGAAGAATAAATCAATATAATTAATAGCTGAAGATCAAAAAGATAAAATAAATGGTAGATACACATTGTTCAATTTATGGACATAGAAGCCTATCAACTCAACGAGCCTTGGGTTTTAATTGAAGTTGTTCTCGTAGGCATTTCATCAAACATTTTTAGAGCACCGACCCCGACTTCTCTCAAACAATTGAATAATCCTGATTGATTTCTCTCCCCCAACAACCCCTCCAAACCTTTCAACAAAATCAGTAACCAACAACGATGATTTAACATATCCATTAATAGGCAACCCCTAAATCTCCTGCTAATACTACAAGGAGAGCATTCAATTGCAAAATTGGAAGCAAAGAAAGACAATAGGGCGAGGATTGACTTACTTTTATAGGTGTTGTTGTGGTAGGTAATCGTTGATGGAGAAATACCAAGACTCGAATGAAGGCGTGTTGTTGTGGTAGTTAATCGTTAATTTGGTCCAATAGATCATTCAATCTGTCGAAAACACTTTCAATCAAATCCTTGTAGTTAATCCTATTTATCCACAAAAAAAGAAAACAAATCAGATTCACCCCTTCACGAACAAACCCAATCGATCCATCGAAAACACATTTAATCAAATCCTAATCTTCCGCCATAATTTCGAAGGTACAAGAGAATCAACTTACAGCAACAAAACGTCGAATAGGAACACCTAATTAAAGATGAATATGATGGGAGAACATTGGATAAGCAAAAACTAACCTCGATTGATTTCTCAGACTCGATGACGCTGCGATGATGAATGGTTTGAAAAGCTCACCATCAATTGCACTTAATCGAGCACAATGAAAAAGTTTGATCCATGTAGCCGACCCCAGTTAATTTGGGACTGAGGCTATGTTGTTGTTGTTGTTGTTGTTGTTGTTGATGACACTGCGATGTGTTGAGAGAAGTGAAGAGAGATAGAGAGGATGGGTCGAGCGCGAGGGATGTTGATCAAAATAAATCCAGAAGTGAAGAGATTGAGAGGAAGTCGATCGAATGCTCTGCTCCTTCGGTTCTCAATATGAAACCCTAGACATCGCGCGCTCATTCTCCCTGCTGCTTTTTCCCGCTCAAACAGAAATAAAAGCCTAGCTATTCCCTTTTCTTTGTTCATTTTGGTTACAACCCCCTTTTTGTTTTTTTTTTTTTGTTTTCACAGACAACCCCTTTTTGTTTTCATTCATCTATGATTCTATATGTACCGAGGCTTTTAGGTCGAAAAAATAAACTTTATTGTTTTTTTTTTTTTTTTCTAAATCAGTAATTTTGTGTATGCCGGGCTTTTAGAACGAGGGGTTGCGAATAATAACAATTAGAACCTTTTTTAATGTGTGTCTCGAAAGAGGGCTCTAGCTAAAAGCCCTATTTTCTTGTAGTGGCAACGAACCTTAGATTTGTCAAGTGTACTGATTTGATTGGCAACCTCAAGTTGATTTTCATAAACCAACTTGAGTTTGAGGAAAGGTGTTAAGGAAATTATAGTAGTCGTTATATTTCCATAATTTAGGTATTTAAGAAGTTTATATATTTTGGTATTTCGTAGTTTATGTAACTTTCCTTATTTTATGTTTTGTTCAAATTTCTATAAATAAGAGCACTCTATTGTACTCAATTTGCCCACATTAATACAATATTCTTAGATTCTTATTTGAAATATATCAATGATAAAATAAAAGTGCATGAAGAAAAGATCATAAGCCTGATTTTACTTGATAAAAAAGAGGAATGAAGCAATTAATTAATGTAGTAATTTGCTTGGGCTCAATTAATTAATGTATTAATTTGTTTGGGCTAACTTCTAATAATATATTAAGGGCGCTAATTAATCAAAGAAAAAGAAGTTCTGAAAAAAAAAACAAAAAAAAAAAACAAAACAAGAAGAAATCTTCTAGTAATTATATATTTGAACTTATATACATTTAACTAAGAAGATAGATCATGACTTGCCATGGCGCCTACTAATCAAGATTGATAAATATACATTTGGACTTATATGTTGTCAAGTAATAATACTTGATCGTGTGTACAACTGCACAATCACATTAAAAAATGAGATAATCTCCGGTCCTAATGCTATATATTTTACATAACCTTAAACAAACTACTGAAGGAAACATGATCCATGTAATAATACAGAGTCAAATTGGACAAAATTCATCAAACCGCCATTGATCGCAATCGGTGGTTGAATTCCAAATCCGCCGGCTCAAACTGGGGAACCCACGTAACCAATCATTGCCCTCCTCTGAAACCTCTACTAATGGCGGTGGCTGCATCTGGTCTTCATGATCTCCACCACATGTCATAACCTCCGTCGTTGTCTCAACCTTCTCCGCTCCAATAATATTATTCGTCGTTGGATCATGAAGACCATTATAGGAGGCTTGGATAAGGGCCGCAAATTCTTCAGGATCGACATCGTCATAGTACTCCGGATCATTAGGCTCCATGTTTGCGTCAACCATGGTAGCACCAGTACTGTAGGTAGCCATGAATGGTACTGATGGCTGATGATCTTGGTTGATGATCATTATTGGAGTCATCATGTCTTGTTCAATGTTACGCACCAAGGCTTCTTGAGCACCGTTGTCGTCTCCAAAAGAACAGTAAGGTAACTGTGGTGGCACCATGCACTCCATGCATTCTTGAGCACGTGCATTGTTGTCTTCCAATTGATGATCAACTAGTCTAGTACAGTTGATGTTTTGGTTGTAGTACTCGTAGATGTTGTCGCATCTTTGTTTCTATTATTCTTGTAGATCTTACACAAAGCCTGATCTTCGAACTGTAGGCATAGTAAAGACCAAGAAAACAAACAAATCAAAACTCGATGAATGTAGTTATATATGTCCGCATATTTCATCTTTACGTTAATATATAAAACATTCTAATTGTTAATATATTGAAGATGTTCATCTAGGGTTATGGTTTTTTTTTTTTTTTTTTTTTTTTAAATAATGTGGATAGTTATAATCTAGCTGGGGTTAGGGTTTTGAATGTGCCAGTAGGTAATATCTCAAAGTGTGCATTCGGACAAAAAATTCTAATGCATGGATGCGTAGTACATCATTGATTATTGTCAAGATTAATTAAAGAGGAAGAAATATAATAATTATGGTGCGTACCTTGCTGTTGAGCGGGTGATGAAGATGATCTTGAGGAGGCAATAAAATGTATTCTTGCATGATCCAATCGGTCTTGGAATCCTTCCCTTCATAGTAGTTCAATGTTGTCCTCTTTCCCAACAACTGTCCATTGTACCCTCCAATCTTTTTCTCTCCAGTAGAGGCTCTCCAGAATAATTCTTTCTGACCGGCAACGCTTCGACTTAGCCGAGAACCATTCCCGTGTTTCTTGGTCACACGGCTGAAAAAATACCATTCCTTGGCTCTACCCTTTTTCTCATGCAAACCTGCAAGAACTCATCATGTTTTAAAAAAAAAAAAAAAAAAAAAAAAAAAAAAAAAAAAAACTATGAATAAAAATGCTTGCATGTATTAATAATTTGGACAAAAAACTTAACTGAATGCTTATATAAACTTGCTTACTTGTGAGAATGTCCGGTACATATTCGTAGATGCTATTAGGGTCGTGAATCTCCTCGAATTGGACCGTGGGGTTTTGTATCTTGGAGAAGAGAAAGTGACCGAGGAGCTCCGAATCCGTTGGAGCAAACACGTAACCGCGAGGAAGAACTGATGATGTAGTCTCCATTAATTGTAGATCAAACTAATGATCAAGCAGATTCAATTGATTGTGTTTCTTGAATCTCCTAGTTTATGGAAGAAATATATATATCGATCGTAGAACAAAATAAACTGAGTGCATATGGTTAAGTTTTTATATTAATTATTACTAAAACTGTGAGTCGGTAAGGTTAGTTAGATATGTATTTATCATATCAGATAAATGATTGGGTGACATGATTAGCTTAAGTTGAAGAATTTTCCCTTGTCTTAAGGCGCGCGTGAGAGCCCCGTAATTTTATTTTTTTTTAAATAATTATTACTTTTTTCTTGCAAAAGAGGATTAGTGCAGGAAAATAATTTATCCAATTAGATTAAAATTAGAAAGTTGTTAGTGTATAAAAAAATAGCACAAAACTAATATCTATATACTATATATCATAAACCCAACACCGTACCCCCTAGGTTTAATCAAGCCAAAATTTAAATTTATTCCTAGCTACTTTGCCCTTGATTTGTTTTTTTTTTTTGTTTTTTTTGTTTTTTTTTCCTTTTTTTGGATTGATTTGAGAAATAAATAACAACTATATTATGGGGCTATTTTTGAAAAACTTTTAAATTTTTTTAAAAAAAATAGAACTTTACCTTACTTTACATTTTTTCTTTGGAGAATGGCAAAATAACACACTTGGGGCGACACTTTGTTTTTAGTCATTTATGGCTCTTTCTTGTCTCCCAAGGCGTGGGTCCTATATGTGACAAAACATCATAAATGGCTAAAAAAATGTGCACCCAAGTGTGCGCCCAAAGTGTGTTATTTAATCATTTTCCTTTTCACCTTTTTTTAATCAATCTATACAGAAAATTCAGAAATTCAAAAAGTCTGACCACTCCTTACCTAAAATTAAGCCCACCTTGTTAATTATCAATGAAATAACTTCACAAAATCAAACTTCATAATGCAGATAAAACTAAAAGAATTCAAGTAGGGAATTGGTTACAAATAGAAGTTTTCAAAATGAAAACTCAAGATTATGTATCCGGTAACGGCCCAAATTAATTAAACTAAGATTAGCGTTAATCTCGAGGATTAACGAGCGTAATTTGAGCGTTACGCGAACAACTCGGTTGACTCGAATACGAGAACCGAGGAAATATGTTATTCGTGGAATGGTGGTTGTGTAAATGTGGTGTTTAAATTTATTATTATTATATTGCACTGCATGTGTGTATGTTGATAACCGGGCGAGGTTGTGGGACGGTGTTCGCATCGAAAGGCGTGTCGAGCAGGCGAACTACGGGTACACTAGGAAATTCCACTAATTCACGTTAGAATGACTAGTTAATCAATTTAAAATAGGTAATGTAACCACAAAGCTAAGATTGATTCATTAAAACAATAGGCTATGGAGTACCTTGAAATGCGTGCCGAGACGCGGGGCACTGAGTGTCGGGTAGTTGAGAGTTAGTGGGACCACAAGTTGATAATTGTTGGTCACTAAAAACACTAATCATAGGCATTATGATGGGCCTAAGCTAATGTGAATAAATGCAATAAATCAAGGCCTATAGTTGAGTAAATTAAATGGAAAGCATAGGATTGGTCTAGAGATACACATTGACACATCTATGAACTAGGTGAGTAATGAAATGATGTCACTTGAGGTTGAGTTAGTGGGAGTTAGTGGGATACATGGCAAGAGGTGGACCATTAGATAGTCATCGAGATACATAAATCCATGGAGATCAAGGGCTAGGAATGAACATCACCTTAATATATAACATTAGTGATCAAACAACATGAAAACCAAATCATTCATTCATTTTGCTGGAGAAGAAGAAGGAATTGCTGGAGATGAGTGAATCATCAAGGTGTTGAAGGAATCCATGGGAGTTGCTGAGAAATTCTCAAGCTAGCATGTTACATCAACTAGGTACGCATCTTTCTAGTTGAATTCAAACAAGTTCCGGCTTTATGTTGATTTCAGAAGGTAGATGATTGAATATTTGCAATTGGATTATATATTTGGATTCCTCATTTCAAGCTGATAATCTAGCTATATTGAAGTTCTTAATTTGGTTTTTTGAAATCTTAAATATATGAATTTTTGAAGTTGCAACACCAAAACTAAAATTTTGCATGTTGTATTAGAAATCAACCTGGGTAATTTGGTCATAACTTACTCATTTTAGATCCAAATTGACCCAAACCAGTGACATTTGAAAGCTTATTTAAAGGAGAATAATTTTGCTTAGCTGAAGGTATTTTGATTCAAATTTTTTTATGTCCAAACATGCTCTACAAGTAGGTGCTGGAATTTAAAAGGAAAGTTTGAAACTAAATTTATTAAGGGCATAACTCCCTAATTACTTATCCAAATGAGCTGATCTTTTAATTTAGTATGTTGTATTTGGATATGTTTTCTGCCTTGTGACCAAAAATCACATTTTTGGGAACTATAGATTAGGAGAAATAGATTTTCTAAATCCGCTGGTCGGATTAGATTCCAATTAGACCTATGTTTAGTAAAATCATGATATCTCTTTCATTTTAAATCGGAATTTTGCAAACTAAACCTTTCCGGAAAGCTAATGGAGAGACCAAAAATAATTGTACTGATGGAGGATTTTGATATTTGAACCATTTCATGCCTAAAAGTGCGTTAAAATGTAGGAATGAAATTGAGACTTAATTTAGTCTTTAGGGGCTGATTTAGGAAGATTGATTTAAAGTCTATTTGTGGCGGCCCCAGCCACCCCGGGATGACGTGTCTCCATGTAATCCTTACCAGCTGGCCCAACTACAAGTGTTTGGCACCTGCCCGTCCTTTTTATGTCTCGTAACTCGTGTCCACAAGTGTAATATCAGATAAACTAGTAAATCATCCTTATATTCTTTGTCCCATACCAACTGTGGCGTTCTAACTATTTCAACTGTTATCTAGTTGACAATTTGTTGAGATCCTAACCATACTAATGGGTTGTATTTTAAGGTTAATATATTCAGCGGAAGTTTTACTTAATACCATTTAAACAAGATGATTTAGCATGATAAATATTGTTTAAAGGCAAACCCTACTTGTGGAAAACCTTGGAAAGTACTTTGTATATAAGCGACATCACCACAACATGTATATATACATGTACCGTGTTATCTCAAGTCTCCCAATACCCAAAATATCAAAAATAAACACGTACAAGTAGGTCCTCGACAATGGGTAATCGAGATGTAGTCCCTAAGATCCCCTTGCCCTTTCGGTACTAGGATCTCGCACTCAATCATTACAAAAAGATAGATGATGAGTACAAAGAATAAAAAATCCCAAGAAACTCCTATGAGCATTCATATAATTAATAAAATAAAGGAAATACAAGGAATGTTGTCAAATAAACATGCGGAATATAAACGGACAACCGTAAATGGCTCATCGCATGAATAAACAACAGACAAGCTAGCAAATGTGTGTGCACGCTCCAGAGGGACTAGACTGTACTTTAGGTCACCAAGTTCCCACCAGTGGTTGCGTCCAACTGGCCCAACACTTGGTCCCTCGCGGCGCTGGCCAAATTCGTTGAGTCACCGACACGTGCACCAAGGCAAGCCCAAGTCGTCATTCACTGAGGGTCGGTCACAAGTGTTACGGTCCAGTGCCTCATGAACACACGGCAAGGAAATCGAGGGAGTAACCTCAACCCACGTCCAAATATCCGAAATAAAAGATGAACAGCAAAGAATAATAGAAACAACATGTAAACAAAAAAAATACTTAGAGTTTTTCAGTTGGGTTTTACAAACCTCACATCGCTCTCCGACCTCCCCGGAATCTCGGATCTGACCCGACAAGCTCCCTAATACCAAGCTACAGTCGATTAAGTCCCTGAAGTCCAATTTTTATAATTTTAGGTTGTTTATAAGTGTTTAGACATGTATTAAGTGAAAATAATCAAAACAGCTAGGGGTGGGCATTGGTCTCCACAAATTGCTCAAACCACCCAAACCGTGCAAACCGCATGGTTTGATCTGATTTTTTAACTTACGGTTTGGGGCGGTTTAGAAAACTTGAAAACCGCGATTCCACGATTTGGTGGTGGTTTTCATTTACAAAAAATCGCGGTTCACCAAACCGCAAAAACCACCCCTAAACTTGGAATGTATTGAAATAAAGTTGAAGCATTTTCTTGTTGTTTTAACTTTCAAAATGATCTTAGACTCATAATTTTGATTGAGTTCATGTATATTATTGTGTTTTTGGTGGATGGTCATGTATGAACATATATTTTGTTGATGGGATTGTATGGAATGTGTGACTTTTTTGCTGAAAATGTGTCGCAAAAAAAACGCAAAACCAAACCACGCAAACCGCGGTCGATTTGGTCGTGGTTTTGAGGTTTCGCGGTTTGGTGGTGGTTCGCAAAACGGCCAAACCGCGAACCTTCGGTTTGGTGGCGGTTTGATGACTTTCGCCACCAAATTAACCGCGGTTTGCCTACCCCTAAAAACAACCCTTAACTTCATAGTTCATCCGTCATTAGCGCGCTAATTTGTCTACCTAGCGCGCTAGTTTTGAGTTAGCGCGCTAAGGGGGTGTACCTAGCGCGCTAGGAATTTTAACTAGCGCGTTATTGTTCTTCGTTGCGAAGAACCGTCGCACACTCAAGACATGCTAGCGCACTAATAGTTCCAATTAGCGCGCTAATTGCCTTATGTGACAAATTCTCTATTCGAGAATTCTCATATAGCTCTCTCAATTAGCTATTCTAACCGGTTTTTCATCCTCTCCTCATCAAAATAACTTCAATCCATGACTCAGAACACTCCAGTAAAACCTTAATGTACATAAATTTCCACAAATTCATGCACTCATCACACTTTCCAATTTCATCAAAACTAGAAATTCTAGTTAGACCAGTGATCAATCATCTAATAATACGATCTAAAAACATGAAATTGATCAACTTTCCATCACGATTCGAGCATACATCGAAAATTTGAAATTCCACCAAAGCATATGAAAATGAGTTCAATATAAAGTGTAAGAGATGAGGAAGATGATTACCTAAGTTAGATTATTTGGTTTGATGCCTAGGTTGTTGAATTCCCACTCCAAATCCTCTCTTCTTCCTCTCGATCTACTTGGTTTGCATGAATTTGTATGTGAGTGTTGTGATCAAATACTCCACTAACTCTCATATATACATGTTAGTTTGAATTAATTTTGTGTACGTATCTCGAGACATATCTTGTGGTTTACAAGCATGTTGTCCTATACTTCCTGGTGACTCCAATAGCACACTAATCATCTAATCTCACTCACTATGTTAATCTAGATGTCCATCTCATGGCTCCTTTTATTTAATGTAAACTATAGGCTTTCATTTATTCTATTAATCTCACATTACATTAAGCCTTATCCAACCATATGGCTAGTGTTTTATTTATCAAATTAAACCAACTCATCGTCACACTAACCCGCGGCTACCCGTACCCGATGCCCCGCGTCTCGACACGCATTTCGAGGTGCGTTATAGCCTATTGTTCGAGTTAATTTAATAAGCCTATTGTTACATTAATCATCTCAATTTGATAACCTATGGTTACATTCATTATGCCAAATTGATAACCTTGACATTGTTTATGAAGATTTATTGAGTTTTCTCTAGTGTACCCGTATCTCGCCTCTCAATACTGCGTTAGCACGCACTTCGACTCAGTTACCCGTCACACAACCTCTCACACTCTCGTGATTCAACATACACACATACGATGTATTTAACCAATAATTGAATAAATTGCACCAGAATTAAGCTATCCAACACACAATTAAACCAGTGTACCTAGGTCGACGTGTGTCCTAGCCTACCCACAGCGTCTACGTGGATCTGAGCTGGCGTCCATGTCTGCAATTTCTAGATAATTAACAGCATTATTAAAAATGGGTCGTTACAGTTCTTCCAAAATAAATAAAAATTTCGTCCCAAAATTTAACCGTAACTTAAATCTCATACCAGAAAATAGCTGAGGGTATCACTCTCTCATCGTCGACTCGAGCTCCCAAGTGAGTCCCTCTGTCCTATGATGCTGCCAACGAACTAAGACCGTAGAGAGTTCCTTGTTCCTGAGAATCTGTACTCTGCGGTCAACAATCTCTATCGCCTCTCCTAGTAAGTCACGTCGGGTTGAACCTCAATCTGTCCCAACTCAATAGTCGGTCTCTGGTCCTACCATAGCTAGTCTCGATCGAAATGTGAAATGTAGGATGAACCCTAGATAACTCAACAGTAGCTCTAATCGATACGCAACACCGCCCACTTGTTGTGCAATCCCGTATGGCCCAATGAACCCTGCGCCGCTTTCCCTTAATAGCAAACATTTGCGACCTTTCCAAGGGGAAACCTTCAAATACATTATGTCGCCCTCCTCATAACTCGTCCTCGTGATAAAAATCTGCGTATTTCTTTTGTCTATCATGTGCGGCTCGTAACCTTTGTCGAATCTATATGATATTCTCTGTGTGATCAACAATTATCTCAGGCCCAACTGTCACTGTATCTTCCAGCTCTGCCCAATATGCAGGTTATCTACAAGGCCTTCCATACAGTGCATCAAACGGTGGCATGTCAATGCTCGCCTGATAGCTGTTATTATATGCAAACTCACACAAAGGCATATAGTCCTCCCACGAATCCTCAAACTGCAATATATAAGCCCTGAGCATATCCTCCAAGATCTGTATCGTCGCTCTGACTGTCCGTCAGTCTGAGGATGATAAGTCGTACTAAACTGCAACCTGGTGCCAAACTGCTCCTGGATAGCTTCCCAAAGCTTCGATGTCAACTCGAGATATCTATCCAATACGATGGAAACCGGCACTCCATGCAATCTAATAATCTCCCGCTCAAACAATATGCTCAGCTGAGGAAACGTGTATCTCATGAAAATCGGAATGAAATGAGCCAATTTCGTCAGTCTATCAATCACTACCCAAACTGCATCGTGACGCCTCGATGTCTGCGGTAGTCCACTAACAAAACACATGGTGATGTGCTCCCATTTCCACTGTGGATTGGGCAATGGCTGTAACAATCCATCGAGTCTCATGTGCCCAGCCTTCACCTGCTGGCAAATGTGACAACTCCTGACGTATACACCAACTAGATATAGAGTACATCCGATTTGCATCACGGAGCAACAACGTCAACGTAACCGTCGTAATAGACTTGTATGATGAGTTTTTTGATGTCGTAGTGATTTTTTTCATTTTATATCTTAGGTGAATGAAGTTGATGTATATAACCTTTTCATTAAATTGACTTATTTTTCAAGAGATCATTTTTAATTTTAAATTCTAGATAAAGAAATAATGTGGTTTTTGCCTATAATTATTTTAATCTTCCTATCTCTTCTGATCATCACGAGATAGAAGTAAGACAAAACTTTAAAGGATGAGTTGCATGGTTACTATGGGTCGCACGAGTTGTCCGCCTCGCGATACGTGCGTGATGTTTGCATGGGGTGCATGGTTTTTGTAGTGGATATGCATGGGTTGTCCCCTCGAGATATGTGCATGACGTTTGCATGGATTGTCCACCTCGACATACGTGTCTTTCGTTTACATTAGTTGTCCACCTCGAGTAACGTGCATGACGTTTGGATGGTTTGCATGGACTGCACCAGATTGCATGAGTTGTCTACCTAGAAATACGTGCTTCACATTCGCATGGTTTGCATGGATTGCACTAGGTTGCATGAGTTGTCCACACCTCAAGATATATGTGTGACGTTTGAATTGTTTGCACGAAGATGCTTGGCTCGCCCACCTCGACATACGTGCATGGCGTTTCCATGTGTTGTCAACCACGAGATACGTGTGTGACGTTTGCATTGGCTTTACCACCTCGAGACACGTGCGAGTCGTTTGCATGATTTACTTGGATTTTACGAGGTTACATGGAGTGTCCACCTCGAATTACGTGCGTGACATTTGCATGGTTGCATGGATTATGCGAGGTTGTATGAGTTGCCCACCTCGAGATACGTGCGTGACGTTTGCATGGATTGCAACAGGTTGCATGAGTTGCACCTCTTGAGATACGTGCGTGATGTTTGCATGAATTGCACGAGGTTGCTTGGGTCGCCCACCTCGACATACGTGCGTGGCGTTTGCATGAATTCTCCACCTCAACATACATGCGTGACGTTTGCATTGGTTGTCCACGTCGATATGCGTTCGTGTCGTTTCTATGGGTTGTCTACCTCGAGATACGCGAGTGACACGGGTTGTCCATCGCGATACGCACATGTCGTTTGCATAGGTTCTCCACCTCGATGCGCGATATTTGAGTTGAACAAATAGCTCATTTTCAAAAGGAGTCATTCATAGAGTTTAATATTTTGTATAGATAGCTTTTTCAAAATGAGCTATTCGTACAAGTTTCTTCCACCTCATCAACAATGCACCCCACGTCGTCATCGATAGCTCCTTTTCAAAATAAGTTATACATTACTTTCGTAATTTTAAAGTAAGCCCCACTATTTGATGAATAAAAAATTAATGCCACATTATTTCATGAAAAACACATATTGATTTATACATGGAACCACAACTTTGTTGCTTACTGCAATTTTTTATGTACTAACTAGTACTTGTACGTTGTACGTAATGTCGATATATATATATATATACATTGATTAGTGGAAACACAACTTTTCGTTTTACTAAATTTTTTTTTATGTGCTAGTACTTGTACTTTTAATGTTCTCATACATTGATTAATGGAAACACAATTACTTTTCTTTAATCTATGTTCATGACTCACTGGCGGATCTAGGGGCAGGGGTTGGGGGCCCCTAACCCTTGAGACCCCCTATAGTAGCCCTACATATTTCTCTGATCATATAATTTATTTGTTCTTCCCACCTTTTATGGTCGACACAAGCTCTTTATAAAATAAGTGTAACATTGTCAAAAAAAAATGATGTATTTGAAGTGTCTTTAGTACTGTAGCATTGTCAAATTTTTTTTAGTTCTGCTTAATTTTTCATATTAATATATTTTTGTTTTGGAAAAAAAAGTTAAGGTTAAAGTTCGCCCTCCTTACAAGATTTTATGATTCCGCCGTGGTGTTCATGAAGACTATGGTTGCATCGAGACAATAAAACTCTGTACAAGGCTAAATTCTAGCAAGAGAGCCATATCAAGAAAGTGCATTATAACTAAGTATAATTAGAAAATACATTAATGATTTTCGTTTTTTATGTTGGATATGAATTAGACCTAGTTGTTTAGCGCAATATGGTCAGATTCTGCTTCCGATTAGTAAAGATATGCGAGATTGGGTTCTTTTTTTTTTTTTTCCTTAAGAATGCATATATAGTCCCACATTGGGGGTTCAAGTGAGTATCGAGTGAGTTATATGACACTATCTTATGTTGACATTTTGATGTAATTAAGTATTCTAAACATAAGAAACATAGATCAATTAAAGAATGGCTTAACTAGTTAAAATATCCTAACTTATCAAAACTTTTGTTATTATATCCTAAACTTTTGAGATTTGTTATTACATCATAACCTTTCTAAATTTTTGGAGTTGTATCATAGATTCATAAGTCAGTTTTTAACTTAAAATTTGATGAGATGACACCTTAATATGAATTTTAAAAACCACCTCATCACTCATAATTATGAAAACAATTATCAATTTTGTGATTTAAATTCATTATTTAAGTGCCCAGGTCATCAATACAAATTAAATAATCTACAGAGATGAAGATATAATAATTAATCTCAAAAGGTTGGAATATAATAACAAAAGTAGTGAAAGGTTAATCAATTAATTTGACCTTAAAGAATTAACTGCGGAAATGATTATCTAGTAGAAATATTTCAAGCACTACACCAAAACCTTATCACCCTCAAAAGCCTCAACTTTCAGCGCAAAAAATAATACATAGCTACAAGATGCTTTATTTATAGGCTTGAGGGAACTCTTAATCTTCTCATATTAATACCAATTTTTATTAAATTAATAACTAAGAGAGCTTGATAGACATAATATAAATTTAAAACGTAAGTTAATACGTATTTTATTATTATATAAATATAAATCGAAATAACAAAACACATTATGCTCTGACCTTTGATGTATACTTCTCTCTTAATTTAAGCCCCACTCGACTCATATATTCGCTCTTCTAAGCTCGGACTTGGACATTCCATGCATATACATCCTACAAAACTCCATATATTGTACACTGGTATTTCATAATATTAGATTCAAATCATATATGTTGATGACATCTGTTGCTAAACGAAAACAAATTAGCCGCTACTTTCATCAAAAAGACCCTCAAAAGGAACAAGATTCTTAGTGATGCAGTACAAAAAAACTAAACAAAATGCCCTCCAATGGTTGTGGTGGAGTGGCTATAAATAAGGCGTACTTTGACTAAAGTAAATGTGATGGGTTGATTTTGTAGCAACTGAACTATTTTTTATTTTCCTCAACATATATTTTCCTCATTTTCCTCGACATTTGAGGTAGTGATAGGAGCGCTTTCCAAACTCAGGTAATAGGTTCAATTCGTGGTAGTTGCACTATTTTCTCGACATTTGGGTTAGTAATAAGGGAACCCTCTTATCCCTGTGAGATTAATTGAGCTTTAATCGAGACGGACATGCTGAGATGGTTGGACCTCCCAGGATCATAAAAAAAAATGGTAGCTTATAAAGAATGATCTAACAATTAACCTGAATATCAGCTAACTAACCATGCCCTAACGACCCAATTTAAAAAAGAGTTCAGCAAATGAGTTAAATTATTTTTTAAATTCATATTAAAGTGTCATTTCATAAAATCTTAAGTTAAAAATCAACTTGGGATACAAATTGAACAATTTTAAAAGGTTAATATATATAATTATAACAAATCTCAAAAAGTTACTTAGGATATAATAACAAAATAGTATTATGATATTTTAATCAATTAAGCCCCCCAAAAATTTATCTACATACTACTATGTTTTACAGGTAGAAACCCCAATTTTCAGTTGCAAGTTGTCAAAACAATAATTAGTTTTGCAAAGGTTTTAGAGTTTATAGCATATCTAATGGGACCATAGATTGAGGTAAAAATGGATTCACATAGGATACAATCCACATCCAATTCAAAAAATGTTCTCCGATGAGACCATGAATTGATAATGTCCATCTTATGTGACATGAAATCAAAGTAGAGGGTGTGGTAGACTGTCACGTCATCGCATTATTAATTTTTTAAAAGTTTTTATTTTTTAAGCCTTTATTAATATTATGAAAATTGTAAATATAAGTGTCAACTCATCAATCCACTATCTAAATTTACACTACCATTGAAAATTATTTTAAAAAGTAAATGTCTATCTAGTGTCACATATGATAGATATATTCTCCACATTCGTGATGTGACACCAATTCATTGTGTAAAATGTAAATTCACATCATCATTGAAGATGCTCTTAGAGTCTTTAGACTAAGTACCTCGTAAAAAGAGCAGCAAAAGAAGAATCCCTAAAATTAGAACAAAAAGGAGTAATATGCGTCTGCCGGGAGTCGAACCCGGGTCTATTGCTTGGAAGGCAATTATCCTAACCGTTGGACTACAAACGCCTACTTGCCTTGATTTTGTTCAATGGTTTTTTAACAAATAGAAATAAGATAGGTTATGCACAGTACAAAACGGACCTCCGTACTCCCCCCTTTTTTTTTTTTTTTTTTTTTTACCAAATCCCCAAAATACTTTTATCTGCAAATGCTTCAACTCATCATCCTCACCCTCATCCCAACACCTCTCGATCTTCTCCATTTATCGATTTAGCCATCGTAGAGCACTTGTATTATTAGGTTGGAAGCATCATAGCTAAGATTTTTTTTTCCTTGTCAAACAAAATCGAATCTGGTCTTGTCGGTGCCACGAAAGTGTGGAAGTGTCACTTGAGTGTTTCGATCACACATAACCAATAACTTTAAATCAAGAAGTGTCACAATCGTTCCTACCGACGCCTCCCGTCGCCACCGTGACCTCGGAGGGAGCTAGTCGAGGCCTCTTCTAATGTCTTGATGAGAGTCAATCAAGACGTCTTTAAACGTCTTCAAAAAAAAAATACATGAAAACTATCAAAGAATTAGTTGGTTTTGCTCGAAATTGCTAGATATTCTCAATTCCATCAACATTTTATGCCCAAAATGCAAAATTTAAACCTTAAATCGAAGCCCTAAACCCAACAACATGACAAAACACAAATTAAAATCGACTAAAAAACTCAAAAAAGAAATATAGAATTCGACACGAAAAGAGGTGGGAAATGCGCTCGTGGCATTGACTAGATGTGATTTAGCTCGGATTTCGTTATAGTTTGGTTGGAGATGAGGGGCGATTTGAGAGAGGGAGAACTGATTGAGTGACTAGGGTACGAGTGAGCGAGAGCAAAAACCCTTTTATATGAAGGTGCAATAATATCATTTCGTGCGGGCCAAAAATGGAATACCCTACAAATTTGAATTAAGGGTCCATTTAGCAAGATGGCATGATCCGCATCCTTAATTAATAGGAAGCTGATATTATAACATTCTCATACATATATTTTTTACGTAGCTGACGTGGACAATAGGTGGGTTCCACAAACATAAATTTTTACTAAGTTTGCCCTTGCCTCCTTCGCCCTCACACCCACTACCTACTGCGCTGCCATCCTCCCTGCAACGCCACTGCGCACTGCCACCATCTTGCCGCTGATGACGACCGCCACACTTAGTGCCCCACCCGGCGCTACTCTCACCACCGCCGCCGACCTCCCCTCCACCACCACCGCTGCCATCTTTGTCGCTCTCCCTCTTTCTCCCCGTCAAAAACACCATTACTGCCCCGTTTGCTTGGACACTGCAACACTCCTCACAAAACTCACTCTAATCAACAAATTTTTTGACAAATTCAACTAATTGGGTGTATTTCTATGAGAGATCTTTTCCCTTTTTTAACAAATTTTGGGACAAATTTTGAACACTGCAAACACTAGCTCCTCACCACCGCCATCTCAAAAAACACCATTACTGTCCTTTCAACAGATTTACAATATGGGTATGAGTATGTAAGAGATTGCACCCTTTGTTTAGGTCCATAATTGAGAGATGTGAATAAAAAGTGCATAAGCTTTTGCAACTTCGTTAATGGCGTACGTCCAAAGAGAGAAAGAATCTCAATCTATTAATTTCTATATGAGTTGATATTTGGGTGTTGCATATAATTACTTTTAATAGAGGTCATAACAAGAGTCAAATAGATTTTCTTTTAACAAGAAAAATAGATAGAAAAATATGTAGAGACTGCAAAGTAATACCTGATGAAACACTTACTACTCAACATAAGTTAGTAGTACTTGATATTAAGCTAAGACGACGACATAATATGAATACAAAAGTTAGCGACCCTAGAATAAAGTGGTGGAAACTAAAACATAGTAAACAAGTAGAGTTTTGAGAAAAACTACTAAAGGAAAATGTTTGGAATCTTGACTTAGATGCTAATACAATGTGGCTAGAAATTAGTAGTTGCATAAGGAGAGTGAGATCAAACGTATTATGTATATCTAAGGCGTGGAACCTCCAAAGAAGGAAACATGGTGGTGGAACGAGGATGTTCAACGAGCAATTAAGACTAAAAGAAAGATATATAAGAAAATACGAAGTGTCAAGATGAAGATGTGTACAATCAATATA
Source organism: Stephania cephalantha (assembly GCA_039657325.1). Lineage (NCBI taxonomy): Eukaryota > Viridiplantae > Streptophyta > Magnoliopsida > Ranunculales > Menispermaceae > Stephania > Stephania cephalantha. Next base: position 46,953,724 of record CM077574.1, read on the forward strand.
GAGAAGCTAGAAAACAAGCTAAAAAAGTAGTTAGTCAAGCTAAAACAAATTTCATGGAAGATCTATATACAAGGTTAGGTAATAGAGATGACGAAAAATATATATATATATAGGCTAGCCAAATTAAGAGATAAAAAGAAACAAATCCTAAGTCATGTAAGATGTATTAAGGACAAAAAGTTAAAATGTTTTAACGCAGCGAGGAGATATTAAGGAGAGATGGAGAAGTTACTTCGATAGTTTATTTAATGATGACCAAGTTGATACTATAATAGATGAAAACCCACACCAAGAAAGAAATGTAAACTATACACGCAATATTAGAATTGTAGAAGTTAACGAGGCATTGAAAAGAATGAAAATAGGGAAAGCATGTGGCCCAAATGAAATACCCATAAAGGTTTGGAAATGCTTAAGAGAAATTGGATTGACTTGGTTAACAAAACTTTTCAATAAAATTTTAAAATCAAAACGGATGCTAATGGATTGGAGAAGAAGCACGCTTGTGCCAATCTTCAAAAACAAATGAGACATTCAAAGTTGCTCAAACTACGGGAATTAAACTTATGAGTCACACTATGAAACTTTGGGAGAAAATAATTGACAATAGGCTAAGGAGAGAAACAACAATATCGTAGAACCGATTTAGTTTTATGCCTAGGAGGTCAACTATGGACGCGATTTTTCTTGTAAGACGATTGTTAGAAAAATATAGAGAAAAGAAAAAAGATCTTCATATGGTATTCGTTGATTTAGAAAAAACATATGATAAGGTCCCTAGAGATGTTCTTTGGTGAGTTCTAGAAAGAAAAAGAGTGCATGCTAGATACATAGACACTATTAAGGATATATATGATGGAGTAGTAACGAGTATAAAGACATTTGGAGGAGCTACAAAAGAATTTCTCATTACGATAGGACTACATCAAGGACCGAGCTTTAAGCCCATATCTATTTGCTTTAGTTATGGATGAACTAACTAGACATATTCAAGATGATATACCGTCGCCCCAATAGCATGACCCGAGTAGTCAATTTGGCAATGAGAAACCTAACAAATAGCCGAGTTCCGTAGGGCTCGGATGGTTCCATGAGGTTTGGTCGCGGGATAACATGCGGAACAACGCATATGCGTGAAGGAGGTCGCGCCTAGGCACGGTGCCTGGGCGCAGACGGGGTTGCACCTTGGCAGGTTCCTTGGCACGGGCACGGGCAAACCTTGGCAGGTTCCTTGGCGCAGGCACGGGCAGGTTCCTTAGGCACGAGCAAGGCTGCGCCTTGGCAAGTTCCTTGGGCACGAGCAAGACAGGTTCCTTCGGCACGAGCAAGGCCGCGCCTAGGCAAGTTCCTTGGGCACGAGCAAGGCAGATTCCTTGGGCACGAGTAAGGTCGCGCCTTGGCCCGCGCCTTGGGCACGAGTAAGGCGATACCTTGGCGAATTCCTTTGGCACGAGCAAGGTCATGCCTTGGCACGAGCAAGGTCATGCCTTGGCACGAGCAAGGTCATGCCTTGGCACGAGCAAGGCCGCGCCTTGGCACGGACAAGGGATACCTTGACAAGGGTTGACAAATCTTAACTTGGGCGTTGACCAAGTCAAAGTACGCTTGGTCTCATTTCTTGATGTTTCCTATTGGAGCTGAGGAAACGGCTTAACATCTACTATAAGGAGAGGTGGTCTCTCCTAGGGGCGACATGGGCACAGGAGCAAGGAAGACCCTCGAGCATGCCTTGGGCACCATGCCAAGGCAAGACCCACGGACCCATGGTCCGAGCCACCCCTAGCCGGTGGGACTCGACCGAGCCCCGGCTAACACCCAGGGTGCCTGGGCGCAGCCAGGCACCACCGAGCAGTCCCAGTCCCTAAGAGAAACATGGACCACGTCCCTTGAGGCGTGGATGGACCAAGTCAAGGCGGTTACAGGCGGTTGGGTAACTACCTTGGTCATGGCCATTGGCATGACCAAGGCACGTCCAAGAATGTCCCGAATACATGAAGCATGTGCTAATTGACCAAGCAGTTGAGACGGTTATGGAACCAGGTGGCAGCAAAGGAACAAGGCAGTTGGGTAACTGCCTTGACCACAAAGGAGTGGGGTTTTACCTAGTCTATAAATCGATGTAATCAGGACAGGTGTCCTAGACGGTTATGTAACTACTTGTTGGCTAATCTATGAAGCCATGAGCTCTAGGCTTGAGGAAGCATATAGTGCCAGTGTTGTATTCCCATTGAGAGCTAGTAAAACGTTTCCTAGTTGCCATTGCTTGTTGTTCATTCACTTTGATTATTGGTAGTGCTGAACTAAGGTGGCCCTTAGGCACCACTGGTTGGGTTGAGCGAGAAAAATTTCCATAGGGTAAACCTCTCACTTAACGGCCCCGTGACAATTGGTATCAGAGCCAGGTTTCGGAGACGATGGCGACTCGAGCAACAAGTGATCTAAGTGAGAGGGTAGCTCACCTAGAACACATGATGGCGACGATGAATGCCCCGGCAGAGTCTTCAATGTCGGCACAGCGCATTGAAGGCCTGGAGATGTTGGTGGCTTCCTTGGTGACTAGAGGAGAGTCACAAGAGGCCATGATAGCTATGTGGGAATCCAAATTTGAGGAGCTGGTAGCTGATGTACGTTCAGTGGGAGAACTCACCACAAAAACAGCCGCGACAATGGCTTTGGAGGTGAGCCTACTTATGCGAGCCGTTGGTGGAACCTCGGAAGTTGCGGTTGCGGTAATGCCTAGAACTAAGGTGCGGAGCCAAAGAAATTCTCGGAGCAAGCGAAGCGCGAAGGAACGTGAGAATTTCCTTTTGGACATGGAGCAATACTTTGCTACTGCTCGGACGGAGGAGAATCAAAAGGTCATTTTGACATCCATGTACGTAGAAGACGATATTAAACTCTGGTGGAGAACCATAGTAGACGATTATGCTGTTGCGGGTAGACCCAAGATTGTGGATTAGGAGGTGCTAAAGAGGGAGTTGAAGGATCAATTCCTTCCTACCAATGCAGCTTGGCAAGCGCGGGATGCTTTGCGCAAGCTCAAACAGGCGGGATCGGTTCGAGACTACGTTAAAGAGTTTTCCTCTCTTCTTGGGACATCAAAAACATGTCGAAGAGGACAAACTCTTTAACTTCACTACTTTGGATTGCGGTCATGGGCTCACCCGAGCTAAGGAGGCAAGGGTGAAGGACTTGTCCGGGCGATTAAGGCGGTGATAGTCTTGTGGACTTCAAGACTAGTTCTTCGACAAGTGAGGGGAAGAACAAGGAGAAGAAGCCGTTCATGGATCACTACAAGAAGGGCGAGAAGAAGCCCTTCCTCCTAAGCAGACGAGCTCAAAGCCAGCCCAGAGTAGACGCAAAGCCCTCATCAAGTTCCTCACACAAGTGGCGCTTCATTTGCAATGACACTCACAGGGCACGGGATCGCCCAAAGAATGAGAAAATCTCGGCCTTGATCGCGGAAGATGATGGTCATACACTAATAGCGAAAGGAAAAGAGTGCAATGCACTAATCAACCTTGATAAAGAGTTTTAATATTGTTAGAATTGCCTCATTAAAAACCTTTGCAAAGAAAACCCAATCGGATAAAACCATAGCAAAGAAAAAAAGAGTGCAATACACTAACCAATAACTCATTTTGATTCTCCCCTCATGTTCACATGGGTGAGACATCTCGTGCATTTTGTTGCACATGAACATCGTTTTCTATATGAACAATTTAATGTTGAAGCATATGATTGCCACTCTTATGTCTATAGTACTCGCATCAAGTAATTGATTCATAACTTGTTGCTACTTGAATGATCATTTGAACTTCGAGTTCATATTAATTTATACATAGATCATAATACAACAAATTTAATGCGATTTGATGTGTTTCAAGCAATTTCACATCATTCTTTTTGAATTGTCCTATATCTCCCCCTAATGGTGGGAAAATTGCTTCATCAAAGTGACAATTAGCAAAACTTGTTATAAATAATTTCTCTATTAGGGATCCAATGCATCTTATAATATGATTAATTGAGAGTTAATCAATATACGTCTCCTATTGATTTGTCTTGAGATAATCTCCAGCTGATAAAAAAAATCCAGTTCGATAAAGGATGTCCGTGCGAATTTACGATATTTTCGCATTATTGATGATTATAGATAATCAAATAGATCTTTCCACATTATGAATGTCATTTGATTTATGACGACATTCATTTTAATGTGTCTTATATATTCCTAAGTTAAAGCGGAATATTATACTCGAGATTAAATCATATTCATATAGATAAATTTTTTATTATTCTCGAGTAGACTTCTTCGAACAAGATATAAACAATAAAATTGTTGTACCAGATATTGTCTCAACATTAGCCTTTGCTAAGTTCGAATTCGAGAAATACTCATTTTTATATTATAATGTACATGCATGTAGCACGATACACAAGACATATAAACTCATCGCCCATATTTATGTCACGATTTAAACACATATCGATGTGCTGTTTATCGAGCCATTTTCAATGATAAAATTCATAATATTTTGCCTTTAATTTTGAAGGCATGGTAAATGTCACAAAAATATTCGGGTATATTTATGACAATATTTATGCAAAATAGCCTTTCATATATGACCAAAAAATGTCACAATTATGAGCGCTCATTGTCAATAATTATTTGCCATTTGTAGTGGTGCACCACTTTTGTTCCAATTTTTTGTGGAATTGTCAATACGACATTTACCTAGTATTTTCACATTTTCCACGTCCATAAATTTGTTATTGCGATCATGATCATTATATGCAACAGATGCTTCTTAATTTGAAGTTTGAACTAATTGACGGGAGCGATATTATATTTATAATATCTCATTATTTTACTCACTACCATGAGACAAGAAATCAATCCTTAATATTTATTGGATTGACGTACACACTCGATATTTGTTGCGGCAATAAATCGAGGCGGGTCACGTGACCTTATTTTATTGTCTCATCAGTCATATTTCCACATAGCCTCAACATCGATGTAATTAAAATTGCGAAATTATAATTAATATTTGATCGATTAAATTTTGTAGCTTGAGACTCAACCGCTCATTTTGAGCTTTTGGAGCATTACCTTTTTTGATATTTATATATTTATAACTCCATAGGGTAAAAAGATATATGAAATATTCACTTTTCAAATATCTAAAGAGATATTGGCAAATGATTGTGTACAACATACAAATTTCTTGCATAGATGCTAGCTTTATTCATAATTTGTAATATCTAATTATCATGACAAGAATTATAATAAGGTAACAAATTCAACTATGGTTGATTAATATTTTGAAAGTAAATGTAAAATAAAATATTTTTCTCTTTTCTTTTATGTAAAAAACATAACATATGATTAAGTATATGTTCACAACTTGATTCATTAATAATCAAATGTACTATTCGTATGAGTTAGTAGGACAACCTCTAGGTTGGGTGGCGAGACAAAGTCTGCTTAATACCATGCCTCTTCGAACGGGATAACTCATCTCCTTTCAATGTTTAGCTTTACCGGGGACAAGGCTTACCCACTATCAACCCAAATTCATAGTACTATTTACATTATAAAATCAAGAATATAGCACAACTAATAATTTATAGTATAGAGAAAAAATTATGTATGTCATATTGACTTTTGATTTCTGATGTAGAAGATCGTCCAAAACGCAACTACAGAGCATACTTTCGCTGTCGCTGACGTTACAATGCATAGTGTATGAATAAAGTATATATACATAAATAATGCATGTAACAAAAAGAAATTAACCATGATAACATAAAAATAAATTGAACTTATTTAAATTAATAAGAATTATACCTTCATAGCTTTGTTTTCTTAGCAAGCCTTCTTGAACTTCAAGATCTCCTTTATGCTAGAGCAAGCTCGTGCTGATAACGTGTTGTAAATTAAGTTGTAAGTCAACTAAAACTTAAGTTCGACTTGCTAGGGACTTAAGCATAAAATGCATAAACTAAGAACTACTAGAACAAGTAGAGAAAAGGAGACAAGAGAGAAGAGAGCTAGTGATGAGAATGTAGAGATTTCATTCATACATTGGTGTGTTCTTTACAAGTGAAGGAACCCCCGAGATTTCATTCATACATTGGTGTGTTCTTTACAAGTGAAGGAGCCCCCTATATAGGCCCTTAGTCATGATGAGAACAAGTACTTGCACAAAGTGTGCAAGTTCCACCAAAGTCGCATGTCATACAAGATTACAAGTTACATGATAATACATTGATAAGTGATTATACATTGGAGTTGAATACAAGTTATATAGAGTGTACAAGTTACATTCAATGTAGAAGTCATGCTTGATGTTACAATTTAATGTGAGAGCCATGCTTGACAATGTGATCATTCATAAGCTTTAAATGGTCATCTAATTTACAACATTGTCGACAATATTAAGGCAGGAAGAGAGGGTGCAAGCAATCACAGCCAACTTATGTCCCTCGTCCTTGAGGGAGTTGGGAAACCTTGGAGTGTTGTCATTGTACACACACATAGGGAAGGAAATAGGGCGACAGATTGAATAGCAAACCATGCTTTTGATTTTTTGTGGAGGCTCTCATTTGATTGAGAGTATGCCCCTAATTTCCTGCGCATGGGCACCTGATCACATGCATTTTTAGTTTAATCCCCTAAAACCTCAATCCCTCGTGAAATCCGCACCGATTAGAGTTTCTCAAACCCTAACAAATCCCCAATTTAGGGTTCCAGTTGTTCGATTCCATGAACCATAGATGGATTCGAATCTGTACCTCGGACTCCCTCGTCGCAGTTGCCATCGTGGATCCGATCTCCGCTTAGTTCTCGCCTTGAACGCCGCCCCTCTCTCCCCAGAAATGTCGAACAATCATTCACTTAAATCGCAATCGCAAGGTCAGTCCTTTCTCTTCACGCAAGCATTCGTTCCGTGCCATCGCGGATTCGATTTCAAATTCCTTGCATTCGCTCTGTGAATCTGATGCTGATTTTGGATGAATTGTGTTGAATTCGGAGCTTAATCAGCTTGTTTGGTGAGGATTTGTTCAGGAAACGAAAATTCGTTGAGTAGGTTTGAGGATTCTGTTAATCGGTGTTGACGCGTCGGTTCGACTTCTTCTATGTGTGAAATTTGTTGTCTTTTTGGTTTTGGATCTGGTTTTAGATTCATATGTTCATTGTGGTTCATTGTGGTTTTCATTTGGTTGTTGATTTTTAGAGTGGTTTTTCTTTGCTGGAATTGTTTGAGGGTGTTATTTGGATTTGATTTGTTGTTTAGAGGATGTATAGATTTAGGAGCCCTATATGTTATATCAGCCCCCCATTTACTTTAATGTTATTTCTAGCTCCCAATGTGTTAGTTCATGCTCTAAGCACCTCCCTTAATTTAGTAAACTCTTCATTGAACCCCTAGTTTATATTTGCCTCCCTCTCTCTCCAAAGAAAGCTCTTTTTTCATTTTTGTGATCTTCAACCTCCAACAACTTGTATTTAGCCAAAAAAAATAAAATAAAACTTCAACCCCTTGTCGCACATCATCTTTTTCTTCCTCTTTAACTCAATTTGCTCCATATGCATTCCAAGATTGACTCTTTGATCCTTAAAAGCTAAGATTCTACACAAATAAAGGATTCTAACTATTCAAGAATATGAATCAAATCTCAACCAAATACTGTAATTAAGATGTTGTATTTGATGGTGAATTGTTGAGTGTATGGACAAAGAGATGAGAAGGGGTGTAGAGATTAGAAAGTAGATGGGAAAATGAGATAAGTCTATGGTTTAATTTGGGTGAGATATAGAAAGTGAAAATTAAGTAGAAAAGGAGAAGGTGAGTGTAGTGAGTGATATAGGAGTTAGGGATGAGTTTAAGGTTTCATTTAGGGAGGGGTATAGAGAGTGGAAAGTAGAAGGGGAAAAAGAAATGAAATAGGTGCATGATTTAGAGTAGGGTTATTTATGTAATATTGCCTAAAGACATGTTAGTTTAAAAATGTATCAAATTAAATGGGGGGCTGATATAAGGTAACGGGGGGCTAATAGTTGCTCCCTAAATGCTAATAAAGTTAAATGGCTTTTAACATTGTATTTAGTTTAAATTTTAACTGCTTAGTTTAAACTCGGAATAGAGAACTTGTTCTTGGTTTTGACATTCATTTGAGTAGCGTACTTCAACTTCATTAGTACACGACTATGATTTCTTCATTGCAAGAACTTGTTCCTGGTTTTGACAAGGTAAGTAACACTAATTTAGATATCAAATTGTATCGGTCTTACTTTTCATGACTTATATATAATTATGTATAACAAGAACCTTAATATTAATATTTTTCATGTGTTGCTATGTGACATCGGTGCCAAATAAGGCCTTGGGAGTTTTTCAAGTGTGTCATTTCTTATCCGTGTATATGCCATACGACGGCTATCTAAATATTTTTTATAACTCATGACCATCGTGATTTGTGGAATAGTCTACCACTGTTTGATGAAATTCAATAAGTGGAACAATTCTAGTGCTATAATTTTATATAAAATTGAAGCTGGTTTGATTTTTAATTTTTTGGATTTGATGTTGTTTAGGTGATTGACAACAAGTGGGATACGTCTCTTGATCTTTTGTAGACCGGTTACACTGAAGTGTAAGTTCATTTGCTCGCCTTATGGTTATTGATTTCTTTTTTTTTTTTTTTTTTTTGTGGTTTTTGTTTCAAAACTGTAGTATCGTTAATGGTAAATCTCCAGTTGCATACAAATAAAGACTTTTAGTCCTTGACTTAGTTCCCTACAATAGTGCTTTAGGGTTTGGATTGTGAGGTCTTGAAGAGGGACTTTAACTAATTTTGCTGGTCTTTTTGAAACTCAAGTAAGCGAGCAAATTGTTTTCTTTTGTTTGAATGGTTTTAAACTATTACCACTTTGCTAGAATCATGGTTGTTGTTCTTTTTTTTTTTTTTTTTTTTTTTTTTTTTTTTTTTGAAGCCAGCTAATTATGATTATTGCTGAATATATCCTTGATGAGATCATTTTTTAATGAGTTTGAAAACTCTGTGGCGCCATGTGTTCCTCATTATAAAATATACTTTTTTGCTTGGCCTATCAATCTGAGAGGCACAACTTTGAGATAAAAATTATTGAGTTAGTCAAAAGCATTAGGGTCTAGTGCAAATGAAATTCATGCGGCGTTTTATGTTCTTTCTCAATCTAATAATCACACATGATTTTTGGGATTCATTGGCATCATTGCCGCTATTTCGAGCTGTTATAATTTAGTATCTATGGCCATGAATTTCTTCTAAGAAACATCACTTTGTGTATCGAAGAAATTGAAAAGCCTTGTAATGGTCGCTATTTTTTTTTAATGGGCTATAGGGGTGGCAATTCGTGTTGGCGGGTCGTGTTCGTGTCGTGTCAAAACGGGTCATGACACGATAACCCTAAACACAAACATGGCACGATTAGTAAACGTGTCACGAACTGCAAATACGAACACGACACGTTTAACAAACGGGTGACCCGTTTACGACACGTTTAACACGTTTACTAAATGGGTCGTTTTTGGGTCATTTGTAAATGACCCATTTGGTGACCTGTTTAACCTGTTTAGACCTGTTTAACCTATTTATCAACCTGCTTAACCTGCTTAACATGTTAACAACATATTCAACAAGAAAATCTACAAAACAACCAAAAATATTAACCATTCTTCAACAAACAAAATATGAAAAAATAACATGATAAAAATACTAACATAAGGGCCAAGTTATATCAAGTTCACATGAAAAACATGAATACAAATACAAGTCCTTAAAAGATAAATTCAAGTTCAAGAAAGTCAAAGACTTCAAATCTAAGTGCTTCAATTTCCAACATAATTTGAGCATGTGGCTGATGATGGGCTTTCATTCACACTCAAGTTGAATATATCATCTTTGATAGCCTCCAAATCTATTTCACCAATGTGACCTATACCATAATAGTACATTATTAATAACTTAATATAGTAAATATAGTGCAAAAAATGAAAATAGTATATATATATAACCTTTTCTTCCTTTACTTATCCAATCTCGCAAGCAAATAATTGCTTCTACTATCTTGGGCTTAAGCGCAGAGCGGTATTGGTCAAGCACACGCCCTCCAACACTAAAACAAGATTCAGAAGCAACTGGAGACACTGGGATGCTCAATATATCTCGGGCCATTGAAGCTAGATCGGATAACAAAATTGATTTGACTTCCAAAAAGAAAGAATGTCTAACTTCATATTTCGTGGCATCTTTGGTTCTTCTAAGTAACGTTCCAATTGAGACTTTTGTGCGTTGTTTCCAAATTCATTAGATAACATCTCATTAAATTCCTACAACACATAGCAAAGAATAGTTTTAGAATAAATTATACACAATTTAAAAGAATTAAAATAATAATGTAAAAGAAATAAACAAGAGCTTGTACCTTAAATGCTTCCATAGTATCATAGCTAGGACCACCATCATTCGCATCAAGGCCATTGCCTACATTAATGCTTGAAGGTTGATTAGAAGACTTTGAATTGTAGGCTTCAAACAAACTTTCCAACTTGCTATTGAATCGACTAAATTCAAGTGAATCTTCTCCATAAATCTTCGTATAAACAAAGCTAATAAAAGTCATCTTATAACTCGGGTCTAACACACATGCAATAGCTAAAGTTGCACAAAATTCAGACCAATACTTCTCAAATTTCAACCACATCTTATTTGCCATATTTCTCAAGTGCACGTCATCCCCTTCCTTTTGTTTTTTCAATTCTATGTAACACAAGTATACCGCTGGAAAATACAGATTGGATGTAGGATATTTGGTGCCAGAAAACATCAATGTAGAATCATAAAACACTTTGAGAAATCCACTTACCTTTTCTACTTGTTCCCACTCCTCTCTTGATGGGCAATACTTATAGTTTGAATCAATTAATTCCAAATTTTGGAATGCCCGACGATGATGAATAGCACTTTGGAGCATGAGATAAGTTGAGTTCCACCTAGTTGACACATCTTGACATAATCCTTTGTTTCCACTCGAAACTAGGCTAACACATTCAAGAGATTTTTGCTTCCGTACTTGAGATCCCTTTACATATTTAACACTCTCTCGAATTTTAAGAACATATGGATCAACTACTTTCAACCCTTCTCCTACAATCAAGTTCAGAATGTGAGCACAACATCTCATATGAAAATGATCACCATTACATACAAGTAAGTCCTTATGCTTCAACTCCACTTTCAACATGTCAACCGAAACATCATTATTAAAAGCATTGTCCAACGTTATACTAAAAACACTCCCTTCAAGCCCCCATTCACACAACAAATTATGAATTTTGTTAGACAATGCTACTCCCGTATGTGGAGGAGGCATAAATGTAAAATTTAAGACCCTTTTTTTGCAAAGCCCAACTCTTATCTATATAATGACAAGTCAAACACAAATATCCATCAGTGGTCAAAGAAGTCCATAAATCAGAAGTAAAAGATATCCTCCCAGGAGCTTCCTCCAACAAAGACTTTATTCTTTCTTTCTCTTTTTTATACATGTGAACCGTATCAGCCTTCGCAGTGTTTCTTGTCACAAGTTGAATATCCCGATTCAAATAAGTAAATTCTCTATGCCCACATATTCAACGAAGTTAAAAGGCAAATCATGCATCACTATGGCTTCTATCACCAATTCACGAAACCTTTCAGGATTAAATTGAGACGAGCCCATATAACACCATTATTTTGTGAAATCAACAATTGACTAATATCATGATGTTTTCTTTTAACGCCTGATTTACTATGGCGTTTCAAGTTACCCGTACCGTACTTGGATTCACATATATACTCCGCTTTGCAATATATACACCTTGCCTTTTCTCTTTCATCTGGGCCCACTGCTTCGACTAATTCGTAATGACGCCACACTGCCGAAGTCCTCTTGCGTTTAGACCTTTTTTTTTTGTTATTTCTAGCACTACCGTCACCCTCGAGTTCAACATTGTCAATACTAGTGGTATCAAACTCATCATCCTCAATTTCACACATAGTACTATCCACCTGCACATCCAAATCAAAACATAAATAATTGTTACTTATATCACAACAATGTGAATAGAACTATGATAAAATTAACAAGATTATATATAAACACATGCATATCGAAATCCAATCGATTTCAAGAATCAATAACGAAATCAAACGAAAATGGAGAATACATTAACATGTATATGCTAGCTTATCTATATTTTAGAATTCGCCTTTGCAGTGTCAGTCCACCCTTTAAAGGTTAAAAGCCAAACCAAACTCTCTCATAAATAAAGTTTCATTCCTATTTAGAAAAAAAAAACTCCATAGCATAAAACTGACACAAATTGTAAAGTTTGGAATTATGTAAACTATTTCCCCTTTTAATTTCGATCTCAAACTGATCATCTCTTCAACAAACATTTAAATTGTAAAGTTTGGAATTATGTAAACTATTTGCCCTTTTTTTGATGTCTACGTAAATTGAGAAAGCTTGAATCAATATTAACATGCAACATTAACATGATTTACTCAAACATAATGAGTACTAGGTTGAACACAAGCAATATGATCATCCGTTGCATAAATTACAGTAGAGATCATTACAAGAAGAGGAACAAGACTAAAATGTGATACATAAACACAATGAAGAAAGCCAAGAATTAAAATAGTCAACAAGACAAACATAAAGCTTTTTTTGTCAACATGAGAATTAAAATACTCAATGACAAGTAAATACCACCACCACTCCCTTAACCCCTCCCCTCCGACCACCATGACCACCACCACCACCACTCCCACTCCCCCACCCTCCGAGCCCACACGAGCGCCCCATCATGACCCACACCCCCATTCTCTCCTCCCTCCACCGCCAAATCCCCAATCTACCCTTCTCCACTCCTCATCCACCCCCACCACCGCCACGCCCACCGCCACCACCACCCAATTCATCTCCTCTACCCACCGCCACCTCCGCCTCTACAGATCAGCGGCGTTGCCACCCTCCGCCACCGCCTCCGCCGACATCCTCTGCCTCAACCTCACCTTCATGTCCACCCAAGGCATTAGCCTTTTCCTCGCCTCGTCGGCCTCACACCATTTCACCCAAAAAGTCCCAACAAGAACAAATCAAAGCTCAAAATAAGAGGACAGAAATATACCCGAGGTTGAGGAGGTCTCCATCTTCCTTGCATTTGAGACGTTTGAGCGACATTCATGTTTTGTTGAGTCGAGAGAGTCGAGAGAAAGTCGAGACTCGAGAGAGAGTCGAGAGAGAGAGTTGCAGGCTTGCAACGACTTGCTTGAGAGAGGGTTGAGAGTTGAGAAAGTTTTGGTGTTCAGGGTTTTTTCATTTTGTTGCTCACTTGCTCACTATGTGACTTGCTTAGGTGACTTTTTTTTCCTGATCAAAACTTGTTGTCTCATGTCATGTAAGACTGTTGTGTCATGTGTGTGGGTTTTTTTTATTTATTTTTATCATACTTTATTGTGATGGACTCAAAGTCTCAATATTCAAATCGTGGTGTGATTTTTTATTATTCTAAGACTTTTTTATGAAAAAGTTTGTCTCATAAATGTGTAAAAAAAATTTTAGGTGTTATATTTTTATGGCACCTAATAGATATGTTAATCAATAATATTAATCGTGTGAAACGTGTCATTATCGAGTTAAGCAGGTTAACCTGTTAATGACCCGCATTTTAGTCGTGTCTAATCGTGTTGACCCGTTTATGACCCAAACCCGTTTATGCCAAACCCTAACCCGCTTAAAGCATGTCGTGTTCGTGTCGTGTTATCGTGTCGTGAGCCAAATTGCCACCCCTAGCTAACAATGAATGGCTGTTATTAGATTCGTAATGATACTACATATTTTAGATTTAATAAAGCAAGTCTCAGCTACCAACGACAACAATCTGCTGGTCCGATTTGTATAGGATTGAATTTAGTTTTCGTTTCAAGTTATGCAGATGGAGTAAATTTGGTAGAGGGCCTGCCCTTTTGGGACTGATATCACTTGAAGGTTGATTAGTTGGTGCAGTGTCATACAAGATTGAGTACAAATTTCTGCATAAATGGTACTAGAATCAAGTACGAACATTTTATTCATTGACTTAAATTTATTTCCGAATATATTGATGTTTTTGTTTCAAGCTTTTATCTCTTTTTTTTTTTTTTTTTTTTTTTTTTTTTTTTTTTTTCCATTGAACTCGTTTTTGTAATTTGGTTTGGAAAACTCACCATCAATTGCACTTAATTGAGCACAATGGAAGAGTATGATCCATGTAGTCGACCCCAATTAATTTGGGACCGAGGCTATGTGGTTGTTGTTGAACTCATTTTTGTTATTTCTTACTGTCCTTCTTAGTCACTGAAAACTTCTAAATCTAAATAGTGGGGCGACTTCCATGTTTTTGTTTCTTATTTATTTTTTTCATCTCAGGTGAGGAAGCATTCACAGGTTCCACAGTTGTTAGAAAGAAATTGATGGCGGGTGCTGCTGAGAAGGTTTAAGAGGTAATCTTACTGTATGCTTCTAAATCATCACTGGATTCTATTGTAGAAGACTGCTTAGCTTCTAAATCTATATGGACTGATAATGGAATGGCTAAATCATTACCATTAGATCTAATCGAATGTTTTGCTTTGTCTGATTTTTTTTTTTTTTTTTTTTTTTTTTTCATAAAGTTACTTTCCTTTGTTTGAAAATTTTTCTTCACCTCTAAAATCTTTCCTTGATGGTTGGGTTGTGCTGATTATTTGAACTTGAAATATTCTCTATAATAGCTAAAGCTTTTGGTTGTTTGATGATATGGTATGTTGGGCAATTGATTTTCTCTTAAGGCAAAATGTTCATTGTGATTGTTTTATTGAACCATGTGCTGGGGCCCTCTTTGTTCTTGGCATGACAGGTAGGATATGCAATATTGAATATGTGATTCACATATTGAGTTTTGAATTTGATTGTCTTTATGTTTGTCTTTTGGGATTTGGTGTTTATTTTGTAGTCGGCATAGCTTCTCTGTCTCTCTATATGTATACTCCATCTTTCTCTGTTCCTTTACAGCACAAACACAACACTACTACTAAAACATCTTCTCCTCTTATTTGCCTGTCTATGCGCAATACCTACCTCTTCTTTGTGTTTTCATATTCTTCTGCACATTATATATATATATTTCATTCTCTTTCCACCATCTCCCATGTTTCTTTTTTGTTCCAAGATTTTAATACTGATATTAGTTCTCACTGCAGGCATGTCTTTATGGAATCGTTCTTTTAGTTTTCCATTTGTTTGCTCTTCCTTCCTAAATTTTATGTTATATTGTGGTTGGAATAAAATTAGTGGTGATTCACTACGTACTGCTCGAGGATCCCAAGACTTTATTAATATATCTTCTTTGCGCCACACAGAAACTATGGTTTGTTAGGAAAATCAGATTGAGTTGCTTTAGCATGATCCCAAATTAATTATGTTTTTCTTATTTCTATTGTTTGCAGGAATTGACTTTTTTGGAATGATGGTTTTGTATAAATTGGAAGAGTTATGAATAGTGATCAATATATGAATCTTTTCATCCGTAATGAAGACTAGTTCTCAATGGCTTGAATATTATGTGCAATGTTTGTTAAAGATATATTGAATTTTTGTAAAGGAATTTGGATTTTTTTTATTAAATCTACAGATTTTTGGTTTTTGTTCATTATTTTTGTTAGTATAGAAATTTTAGCATAATGTATTTGATATTTTAATAGCTTCTTTTATACATTTGGATAGTATCTATTTATTTTCTTATTGTTATATAGTTTTAACGATATTTAGAAATATAAAAGAAGTTGAGCACTCCATTCATGTTCCATGCCTGCAAAAAATAAAAATAAAAATCAAAGCATAAACAACAACAGAAAACGATAGCTGAAGCATTGTCTACTTTGTTTTTTGTTGCTTTTTTTTTTTTTTTTTGGTTTTTTGGAGGCATGGAACATAAATGGAGTGCTCAACTTCTTATCTAGCTAAGATTGAGAAATGAAAAGGTGGATTTGTTGAAGATGAGGAGAACCATGAAGTGGGGTTGATGAGATTTGGAGTGAAAAGGACAAGGTTATGAGGTTAGTGAGCAGGAAAAAGTTCAATTTACTCTTAGGATTCCTGGCTGAGGAGGTTTTGTGGAAGGTTGTGAAGAGGTTGATGGAAATCAGTGAGGTAGGCTTCAGCTCCGTGGGGGTCTTTGAGGAAGGTTGTGAGGAGGTTGATTGAGAGTAGGTCTGATTTGGGTAATTTGTTTGTTGGGAATTACATGTTCATGTATGTAGGTCTCCCCTGCACCAATTGAGGTGTCTTCTCAGAACTTTTGTAGGTAACTGAATTTTGTTTGGTTAATCCAATGTACATTTGTGGAGTTTTACTAATTTCGTTCATGGAAAACTTGAATCAATTAAGGGGGATATGTAGTCTTGGATAATGGCCCCTGCTTCTTCAGGATCTGCGTGATGAGGCTCAATATTTGATATCCCAAAGTTGGATGCTGTGAATGACACTGCTGATGGATGATCTTGGTTGATGATCATTAATGGTGGCATGGCTTCTTCACAGTTGATTGTGCCTCCTTGATCAGCTCCGTCCACAATATTGATGTACTGATGATCATAGGCATTAGTAATATTATTCATGGTAGGTGCCATATGCATGCCAGCTTGTTGAGCAACACCATGATTGACATCTTCATAATAAGGTAGCTGTGGCATTATGTAGTCCTCCAAGCCTCCTTCGTCACCAACATCGCTGAAATTATTATAACTCTGATGACCAATTACAGTTGATGATTTGTTTGTTGAAGCTTTGCTAATCCTTTGGTAGATTTTGCACAGGGAATAGTCTTTAAACTGTACATAAGTAAAGAGAAAACAATATATCAATATTTAATTACTACAATTAATTAATAAACATTTCTTATAAAAAAAATCAGTTCAATTAACAATTAATTTACATGACTGTGAAACACTAATAATTAATTTGAAGTTGGCATTAAATTAAAACTCCTAAAAATAAAAGGAAGGGTATAGTAATTCTCTAGTTATTTTTTTTAAGAAAAAGAATATGTTGGTATTTATCTAGGTTTAGGGTATATAGATGTCTCAGGTATACGTATTTTTTTTTATAAGAAATTAAGAAACTAACTTGCCCTAACTAGGATTCAAACCCCAACCTCTTACTTAAGTGACATTGTACCCACTTGCACTTGGTTGGTACGGTATGTTATAGAACTATAAACATATACATTAATTATTTCAGGAAAAAAATCTAATATATACATTAATGATTGATTTTCTAAGTTAATTAATGAGAAAAGAATTAAGTATGGTTACCTTGTGGGGACCGTGATGATTTTGAGAAGCCAAGGTGTATTCTTGCATGATCCAATTGGTTTTGGAATGCTTATTTTTATAGTAGTTCAATGCTCCCTTATGTCCCAAAAATTGTCTATTGTGTTCTTGAACCATCTTCTCTCCGCCATTGGAGGCTCTCCAAAAACCACTTTGACCGGCAACCTTTCGATTTGGCCTAGAGCCGTTCTCATGTTTCATGATCCTAGGGCTGAAAAAATACCATTCTTTGGCTCTTTTTCTCTCATACAAACCTGCAACAATTAATGTAAACAGAAGTTAAATAAATATTCATTAAAATCCTTATATTTATTTAATTGCATGCGTAAACGAATGGAATCTAAGTTTATATGCATGAGTACTTCCAACCCTAATTAACCTCATCCGGCCAACTCCATACATGCACACACAACTTGATTAATTAGGCATACATAATTCTCAATACTAATTAAACCCTAAAACAAATTAATTAACATATAAAATTTAACCAGATCGATCATCACACAACGTACATTATTTTTTTTTTCTTCTTTTAACGAAAAACCAATTAACATTAATTTTAAGCAGTTTGGGTTAAATTATAGGTAATTATTCTCAAACATAATTAAAACCAATTGTCGTTTGCATTTTAAAACTTCTATGTAGTTAGTCAATGGGAACAAGAAATACATGCAAAAAAAAAAAAAAAAGGGAAAGAAATACATGCAACAGAATTGTTGCTACGTACTTGTGAGGATCTCGGTGTATATTTGTAGATGTCATCAAGATCATGAATCTCTTCGAACTTCATATCGGGGTTTTGGATTTTAGAAAGGAGAAAGTGACAAAGAGCTCGGAATATGTGGGAGCAAACACGTAATCAGCGAGGAAGAACGAGTGATGAACTCAAACCATTACAAACAAGCGGTGATGCCATTGATGATGAAAAACAAGAATTTGGAAAGCTAATTCCTCAAGTTCAACAATATTTGATGAAGTCCAAGAATTAGCTTGCAAATTCTTGATAGGATAATGAATCTTGATAGGATAATGATGAAGTCCAAGAATTAGTTGCAAATTCTTGGAAAAATAGGAAAAGATATGACTCGCAACGATCCGGGGTATGGGTTTATTGGAAACGACGTGGAGATCACAACTCACACTTTGCTTTGTGACTACGACGTTTTTCGGCCAAATTCCATCGTTTCGCCCTCCGAAACGGCAATTTTGCTATTTTTGGAAACTTTTGTTTCGCTTATAACTTTCATTAGGAATTTCCGTTTTTATTGCCGTTTGCGTTTGTTTCTATTTTTCGTCTAGTTTTCAGTTTAGGGCTTTTTAGACTTTTTACTATTTTTGGCAATTTTAGGGTTTCGCTATTTAAGCGATCTATTTGGTGTAATTCGTAGTTTTGGTTGAAATAAAAGAATTTTTGAACTTTGGCTTAAGTTCTGACCTAGATCGAGTTGTTCGTGGATTCGTTCAACTGGTTTAGAAGATCTCCGCTGCGTCAGTTGGTATCAGAGCCTCGTCGGCCGTGATTGGAGAAATCATGCCGCCGAAGAGGAACCAGCAGCGTATCGAGGAGGTGTATGATCGTAACAATCTGAATCGACAAATTGGCCCATTAATTGACCAACACATGGTCGCGGTGGTAGAACAATTAACTGCCAAAATCGATCAGTTGTTGGATCGGCATATGGATCGTATCCTCCCATTCGAGAGGACGGATTCTGTAGGTTCTGCGGGGAGATGGAGGGACTCCCATCACGGATCAAGAGAGTTCGTGCGTTGGGGTTCGGAGGACTTGCGCAGACCTTCAGTCATAGTAAGCGGTGGTGGTTACCGATTATCTTCTGGAGGAGTCCAAATCGGGGTTCGCGTCGTCTCGTGCCGGAAGAGGAGCGCGAGAAGAGAGAGTGGTTTTAGGCCCTCCGCGTTACGGGAGGCGACGGAAGTATTATGTCCGTGGCGGGCGTGCAACCAAAGAGTCTTTCACCCGAGAGAGGCGGAGAGGAGGGCACGGTTCGGAGCAAGGACGCCAACATGATGTGATTGTTCGACGCCGCGTTCACGAGTTCGATGATTCGGGTTCGAAGGCGACGCCCGAGGAAGAGATTGGTGAAGAAGAGTGGGGACAGAGAGAGGACGCCTGATTTTGGGATTGAAGATGAAAAACCAGCGTTCATGAGAGATGAGTTTGCGAGCGAGCCGCCATCGTCGCAGAAGTGGAAGGGGTCGAAGGAAGATGGGTTTAGAAAGAAAGAGAAGAAATTGAAGGGGGATAAGAAGTTTGATAAGGGAGGGAAGATGAGCTCGAAGGGTGGGAGCTTGTCGGCGATTTATCCTGGCCGCGATCGCGAGATGAAGGAGTTCTGGGATACGGTTGCCGGGGCGGATTCTGAGGATGACCAAGAAGGTGTTAGGACTATGGATGACGATAACTTCATAGATGATACTCGGAGTGGATCCGGTGACCAGACGTGCAGCGGACAACGAAGGCTTTATTGGGGATGCGCCACGGCCTGAGAAGGGCCACGGAACTAGAGAGTCTCTTGATATTTTGCTTGGCAAAGCGCTCTCTTACAATCCGCAGTGAGGTTCTTTGGCCGAGGGGTGCCAAAGAGAAGTGGCTCGCAGTGAGGTTGACACCGCTGTAGCGATCCTTGGCGAAGCGTATCTTTGCCATTACAAATTCGAGAGGAGATTTTGTTTGCCGCAATTCAAACCGAATCAAGGCATGGTAACAAGAAGGAATCTAATATACGATGGCAAGGCGTAAGACTTTGTTCGTGGGCTGCAAGAGATTCACCAATTTATCAAAGTTAACTCGCAGAAGGCTGCTGACAAGTACAAGGATTCAGTCAGGTGTGAAAATTAATGTCAAGCATCTTGTTCCCGAGTATGGGGATACGTCTTATGATGACAATTCGAGGGCGAATTGTGTCCACCCCTGGGAGAATGATGAAGTCCAAGAATTAGCTTGCAAATTCTTGATAGGATAATGAATCTTGATAGGATAATGATGAAGTCCAAGAATTAGTTGCAAATTCTTGGAAAAATAG